>VXBU01010442.1:156560-201727 GCA_013400315.1 Bombycilla garrulus | reverse complement strand
GGGGGGGGGAAAGAGAGAGACAAAAAACCTCCTGGGTGTTGCCGATTTGTTGGTAGATAAGCTAAATACAGAGATGCAAACCACTAGGACTTCAAAAGCCCCGGGGAATCAACAGCTACAGAAGATGAAACTTTTTCTCCAAAGTCTTCTAAGAGGTGAGACATGCAGTTTGGAGCCCGGAAGGCAGGCAAAGCTTGTAGAACATAATTTTTACAAACCACTCAAAGCTATGAGAGCAGATGACCTAATGTGCAAGAGAACAGGTCAATGCCAAGAATATTTACCCCCTTTTGCACACTGAACATTTTACTCTTTTAATCAGAAGTGATAACCCTGATCATGCAAACTCTGGAACTATAACAGTGGGACTGGCTGACAGAGCTGCACACATGAATCCTGAACATTAAAGGAGGAAAACCAAAATCAAATGCTCCCTGGGAATCTGTAAAACTCAATATCATGTTATTAGAACTATAATGAGCAAGTCTTGACTAATCCACATCCAAGGATGGACTCAAATGTATGTATATTCTTAAAAATTAACCCTAAAACCCCATTTTTCAAATTTTATGTCTCTGACAAGGCTACAGTCAGTAGTCCAAAAGCAAGAAAGGTTCCCTAGATGGCTCTGTTCTTACAGGAAAATGAAAAAGTTTAAATTGCACTAGCAGCGGAGTCCTGCTCATCCCTTGTTTCATTTTGTCCGCAAGGCTGACACTCCCTAACACAAGCACGGAGGGAAGGAGTTTGCGCGCAGCTGCTTCCTGTCTGCAGCTCGTGGTTTTGATTCTTTGAATACCTGTCAGCCCTCACCATGCCTTCTGCGGTGTTAAGCTTGGGGCTGGTTTTTTGGTTGGGTTTGGCTTTCTTTTTTCTTTTTTTTCCCAAGACCTTGCTTAAAGAATTATAACCTTATTTTAAGCATTGCTATGTTATAAATACTGCAACTAATAGCATAAGTGCAGGCTGCCTCAGAGCACGCTGTTCTTCTAAATATGGAATTGGAGTTTGCCCTTTCTGGTGCATTTATTACAGTTCAGGTCCTGCA
The DNA here is from genome assembly GCA_013400315.1 of Bombycilla garrulus. NCBI lineage: Eukaryota > Metazoa > Chordata > Aves > Passeriformes > Bombycillidae > Bombycilla > Bombycilla garrulus. The sequence goes on along the minus strand of VXBU01010442.1, from coordinate 200,679 downwards.
CGCAGGGCAAAAGAATATTCCTTGGACAGTACTGCAAAACCTATCTGCTATTAAAGTCATTCCAGTTCGCTTCAGAATAAACACTACAAAGATAACCTATACTTAGAAACAGCATCTTCAAGCTGTATTCAGCTTTGATCAAGTACTTGTTTTCAATGCTTTTTGAGCACTCTTACTGATGATACCATAGGGGTTTTTTACCATATTTTATATGGGTCATAACAGTAATCAATCATGAAAGAAATGGCTTTTTCCTGAATTTTAAAAAAGATATTTTAATATAATTTTTTTTAAACCCAAATTTAAAAGCATTGCTTTTAAAATCCCTAATGAGTGAACACGGAGATTATCACAGGTGTTCAGACTTTGGACATGTGAGGTTTTCTTGAATAGGAAAGGATGTATATCAGTGCTGTGTTTTCCACAGTTACATTTATTTTGCTCCTGCCCTTTAACAGACTTCAGAGGACTATTTTTATATGTTTTGAAAAGAACAAGTGAATTCCCTGAACTGCAACCACCAGTTTGTACACTTCGTATATACATTTTGGGTGCTTGTGACCTTGGATGTTTAAAATTGGCATACTGATATTTTAGAAGGAAATTAGTGCTTACATATTCATTATTGATTGCACCTCCAGTACTGTTTTAGGTATGCATCCTGCAGTTTAAGTGACATGTGGTTTCTTCACTCCCACTGTGATATTTTAATATTTAAACAGATTTTTTTGTCAATTCTGATCCTTGCAAGAACAATACCTAGAGGAGGCTGTGCAATGGAATTTTTCTTCTTCTCTTCTGCTAAAAGCAGAGGAAGAGTTTTTCTTCCTGTCTTGGGTGAACCAGTCATTGCCACACTTCTCCCTTTTGTGAGTTTACTTTAACAATTGACTATACAAATTTAACTAGCAGGGGTTTGCTTAGTGGTAGCAAGTCACACCTGAACCATTAATTGAATTTCCTCCAGAACACAATCAATGAAGACAGAAATATTCATTAAGCATAAATATACACTGTATATCTCCTTATTCTCTGCAAGAAAAAGGAAAATTCCCTGCTGCAGTGCAAAGAGAAGTGAGCTGCTGCTGCAGTCACCTTCCAACTCACTCACAGTGGCTCACATAAGCCCACAGCCATCTTTCAGGCCTCACACTCTTCGATCGAGATCTCTACCAGAAGAGACGGGATTAGATCAGTCCAATAGAAAAAGCACTTGTCTCCAACACTACAAAAAGGTACAGTAAACAGGATGGCATAATTTGAACACTTTAATGTCTTGCACTCATTTTAAAAAACATCAGCATTGATACAGAATTTAAAAAAAAACACTTAAGACATTCTGCAACGGAAGTGGCATTGTCAGATTCTATTATTGAAACTTGGTAAGAGCAGTAGTTTGGTTTTCTCCCTAATCATCTGTTCATTTAGATTAAAAAAAAATGTAACTACACTAGCAGGAAATATGCAGAAGGCTACATTACCATCATGTTTGTACCCAATTCTCCTTGAGCTGGATCCTTATACTGAAAACTACAAAATGAATGAGAGAAACTACCTTGCTATTTTTATTTTTTACTGTTTAATTATTGTCTTACTACCTTGAACATGCAGCAGCTTGCAGGTTGTATTATCTATGTGCTGCACTTCCAAAATGCCACCGCAGAACTAAAGAGAAAGTGGGATTGATTCCTCTCTTTTTTTAATATGTTTTTTTAAATGTTATTCTTTAGCTTTCACTTGTCTGGAGGTTGAAAAGTACATTTTGAGTTCTTAAAGTCTGTGATGGGGGTCATAGTATGGATTTCAGATGTAGATACCTATCATTAACCATAGAGTCATATTTACTATTAAGATGCTTCTTGGAATTTCACCAGCTCTGCAGAGTACAGAAAGGTTTGTCCCCTACTTTGTGCTCTTCACCCACTGTTCTAACCCAAGTCTTACGGTCATGTCACAAACTACCTCTGAGAGCTGACAGGCAGAGACAGAGGGAGGGACAGATTTCTTCACATGTTGTTCTGAAGGGCAGGTAGGGTTCACTGCATATTTCCCAGCTCTTCCACATCAAGAGGGATTCTGCCACGGTAAAGGGGATTGATTCCTACATTAATATCGCTTTTAGAGTGCACAGGACTGTACCTCATTTTTACTCTTATAGGGTTTATAGGCATTTACAAATATTTGTTATGGAATTGTGCTTAAAAACATTGGTGAAAGGGCACAGTACTGAACACATCTCAGCTTGGTAGCAACTTCATCTAAGGCCAACTTCCATCCTCACTATTTATGATAAAAACATCAGTAGCACATACAAGTTCAACAAAACACTTGACATGAATTTAGTCAGACATTTCAGTCCAATACAGTGAGTCCAAACCAAACCCAATATCCCAAGCGTCATTAGTCCTGCTCCAGTCAATCTCAGCAGCAGCCTACAGTGAGCAAATGCAAGAGTCAACTGCAGGCAAGCAGATGCACCTAGAAAACACCAGAAAAGGTAATTCCTTGTGAAAAACAGCCTCCCACATAGCTTGTTGGCAATGCAGAAAGACATTTTGGGAAGATAAAATTCAGAAAAAATATATTGCAATTAACCACGTTGCATAAGTGGTTTTACCAAATATACAGCATGAAATATCAACCTTGTCTGATACCAACATTCTCCTATCATTTTTTCATAGATATTATAGTTTCAATGAAAGGCACTATTAGTGCTAGAGTGTTAAAATTTTATGGGTCAAATGTCACAGGGGATTTCAAATTGAAAGCTGCAATTCATATCCAGCAGTAATCTGAATTACATCTCTACCTTCTTCATTTAACATCAAACCTCAAATCTAAAACAAAGATCAAAATAGAAACAAGCTAATGAACATTAAATTGAGTAAAGCAGTCTCAATATTGATTTTTTTTATATATTCAGCATTACACCTCGTAATTTTTATCCCACACTATCTAATGTTTCGTAAAATTGTGTTCCTCAACATATCTTCCTTTTTACTTGGCAGGCACTAATTTTACTGCTCCCAGGTATTTCCAACAGCACAAAAATTCCTTTACTGCACTCATATCCAAAAATAGTAGCAATGAAACACCCTCAAAACCAGCTTAACTGAGGCAGATGCATGAAATATAATCTTCAGACAACAGCAGTCAGAAGATTTTGAGAAATAGAAGTTTTGGGAAATCAGAGAGATGTCAACAGAAGAAAGAGGTGAAGTTGAAGAAAGGAGAACGAGGCACTAGAGGAAGAGGAAAAATAACATTCAAAAGTCTTAATGTAGTCACTTCTGAACGGGTTTGAGCTTACAAAAACATCACCTCAGAAAGTAGAAAACAAGGCAAGGAACCTGAAACCAAACCTGTAAAGCAAATGAATCATAAAATGAGAACAAAGAAAGTAAGAGTTCCCTCCACAGTAATTTGTTTAAAAAAATGTTTTCCACCAAAAGAAACAAAAAAATCCATGGAGAAACTTTACATTAACAATTTACTTTGATGCTGTAGCTGAGGTACCTACTGCTTGCAGAGATTTTTGTGAGGTGTCTGGATGAGGACAAGACACAGTCTAGATTTAGATTCAGCTTCTGGAAACTTGAAATTACTGCTGCTCAAGGATAATACAGCCATTAAAAGAAGGAAAAATGCCTTTAAGACCTGCATACAACAAATTATGATTATTGATTTTATATTAAGGTGAAGGTCTAGTTGCTGGTCAAAATTAAGTGTTACATATATAACAAACAGGCCAGACTATTGCCAGACAAGCTTAAGTTCTCAGAGGATTTTTGATTGCTGATGTACTTCACTTTCCCACTCTCTATGACACTCAGAACATGCACCACGCAGTCTCCATATTCAGAACAACTCAGTAAGATCCAACACAGCAGGCAAGAAAAATGGCTTCTGACAGGATCCTCTGTCTTGCTAGTTCAGGGCTTCTCTGTCTGTGAGAAGCTGCACAGAAAGGGCACTTTTTTCCCCTTAAGACTTTAGTCTGCCAAGTGAACTAAAATGGATCACTTTAAAGCTATCATAAGGTCTGAGGAACCCTGTCAAATGGATTCTTTTCTTACGGCCAAACAGCTTTGAAACTGAGGCACAAAGTCACAACATTTGCCTGAGAATGCTGACTTTGCTTTTAACATTTTACCTTATATTCTCAAACAAACATAACTGAGTTCCCCTTCATGGCCGGAGTTCTACACTTGCAAACAAGCAAAGAAGCAGTTGTTACTCTGGTACCATACTTATCAAAGCAATCAATTTCACTGCCTGAGCAAACTTTTCAACATGCACACAAAGAGCAGAACAAGAGTTGAAATTCAGATTACTTCTAGTTTGTAAATCCTAAAACAATTTTATTGAACAATTGGTGTCAACATTCTAAGTTCCTTCTCACAACTTCATCTTTGGAGGGGGGAGGTTCTGCTTAGACAAAGGAAATAAAGCTTCATCAGAATATCAGTGCTAAGAATTCTTTTTTTTTCCTTTTCTGAATTTTGGTGGTGCAAGGCAACGTCAAAGACTCTTCTCACTTTACACTGAGACATACAAAAATATGCTCTACATAAGATTCAAGAGGAAGCCAACAAAACCAAATTGCATATTTTTTCTTTAGAAGATAAAAATGAAGGAAGAGACTGTCATACTCAGGTTCTAAAGAACTGCAGGAATTTCAATAGAGCCACAGTTCTCCTCTGATGAGTAGGGGGTACTTACCTGCTCCGCAGAAAAATCTGAAGACGTATTTAAATAAGCACAGGAATAATAGGACCAGTCTTCTAGCAAAACCAAGAGACAAAACAAAACTCCAGAAACAAACCTGAAATGCATAAATGGAAAAGGCCCAAGAAACACTGCAGAGATGGGGATGTACACCAGACTGCAGGGCAGAGCGGTGAGAAAGGAAAAGAATACAGGCAGCAAAGGAGACAAGGCAGCAATGAAGAATAAACAGTAACTAACCACAGAAAATTAAACATGAAGTGGTGAAAGCCTAAGTAGGAATGATCAAACAGACTGCATTCTATGGGTCAGACAAGGGTGAGCACAGGGCAGCACACCGGGACACAAGTGTGGAAGAAGGAAACCAGCAGTTCTGCTTCCCAGAGCCTGTGGTCAGAGCACTCTGCTACTTGCTATGGTTATGGCTTTGTTAACCTGAAGTCTGAAAGTGGCACCTTTTTCTAGTATTTAGCAGACTGTTCAAGACACAGGTGGATTAGTCACTTCCACAAGAGAAGCAGACCTAAGGAATTACCTAAAAGCCACACAATTTTAATAGAAATATTCTCATGCAGTCACATTTAATTCTGTATCCAGCATCAGCATGGTTAATCTAACTAATAATATACATAAAGGCAACATTTAAAATCAGTTTGGTTGTGACTCCTATATTCCAAATTCATGCCACCCAGTTGTGGGTGGCAAATCCTTATTTTAAAAAAAAGTAAATGTGAATTACTTTGTAAAAGTTCAAAAATCAGAAGTACATGTTATTCTCAAGTTCCTAGTATTCAAGTTCTTTCACTAAGTTTTGGCTAGATGCAGGAAAGCTACTCTCTTTCCTATGGTCTGAAAAAGAGATGAATTAATATTTCAGTTTGTTTAATTTTATAAGGAAATGTCCATAGAAAGAGAGACAGTGCTGAGAACTTTATATCCAATGTCTGGTCTAGAATCCACTTTTTTCCATGACAAAACATGATAAAATGTGTTAGTAATATTAATATAAATGAAATATTTATCCTAATTTAAAGCAACTGTGTACTAATTTGGCCAAGAAAAACCTGTTTGTTTTCTAATATGGCGTGATCATGCTTTTAACAAACATTTTTTGCCACAAAATATGCAACTGAGAAAAACCATCTTATATCCAGCCTCCAAGTTAGCATACACAAAAAAGTAGACATCACCACTTTGAAAACGGTATGATGACATGTCTAATCAGGTGGTTTAAAAACTTCATTAACTTCACTGAGTTAATTGAACTTCGAGATTCCTAATGAAGTTTGTTTACCAACACCCAGACTGTTTCTCACAGATCATAGACTGTGTCCAACCGCTACTTAAGGTACTCTGTTGGTCTCAACTTTCCTTTTAGTTACCTGAAAAGCTCTAAGGGATGTCCTCTCCAAACCAAAACACTAAAACTCAGTCTCAGAATAAACCCAGAACTACATCACTCAACAGTATTTAGTAGAGCAAATAAGTGCTATCAGAGGCTGCCATATACACAAGTCCTTAAATCTCAACAGATGCTTATGTGTGTGTATATATAGTACTTTTCAAACAAGCTGGTAGTGACCAAAATATATGATAAAATCATAAGAAATTGCAACATCCAAGTAAATAATCTTAACGTGCACAGTAATTCTTGGCTAGCCACTTGTTTCAAACAGCTATTAGTTTATTATTTATTATCTATGTGAGGAAAGCATTTGAAAGAAAACTTGAAGGTAAAATAGATTTTAAGAAATGAGGTCTTACTCCTTGTTCTGCTGCTTCTGAATGCATTAATACATCACATGGGATCATTCCACTGCATGGCAACAACCTTTTATCAGGGCTTTGATAGTGGTAATATTTAGACAAGTTAAGTCAACTGTTTGGCCAGGGCTGCCACAAGCTTCCCACCGTGTCCCTTCCTCATGCCATGTTCTATTCTCCAAGGCTTCTGTCACCTCCCAGTTATCTCCCCGAGCCCAGACACAACTCCCAAGGTATATTGAGGTACAGCAGTCAGAGGGCACACAGCTGGGGCTATGCCTCACACCACTCAGGAAGAGCATTCTATTCCTGTCTAGCACTGGGGAAGAAAAAAGTTACATTATGCCCTACTGAGTCACTATGCAATGAACAGCATCCCTCTAAACTGTGCTGAGAGTTTTGGACAACAGTGAAGGCTGAATGGGAATTAGTGTACAACTCCCCAACCCACCGGTGACCTACATTCAATTTTTTGCTCTACTCTCCTTCAAGGGCACAGGCAGTAAACCCTCCCTCACATAATCTTCACAGTTTGGTTTAAAAATGGATTATGCAGCTCACATCAATTAGCCACTGCAAGAAACACACATGTGCTTCATCATGAGCTTCCACAATGTCACTGATGGAGTTTTGCTCAAATTAGTTTTACTTCAGAAACACTTTAAGCCTTCCAGCCACTTAAAGTTGACTTGGGGAATAAATTTTACTTATGCGAGCTAGCCCTCAGTTGGCTTTCCAAAGTAACTCTGTGAAGTGTTCCTTACATGTCCCCAGAACAAAATGGGATGCAGTTGATGGCCTAAATGCAACCTACTCTAACTTATATACAACTCTAATTTGGCAATTTTATCACATTAAAGTTAAAATTTGTGTATGAAAATATGCTCAGAATAGTACATTCCAAAAACTCAAACAATATCCTTTTGTCACCCCCTTCAGCATCGTGCTGCATTATACAGTATAACTATTGCCTAAGGCTCTTCGCAGGCTGGTCTAGAGACCTATGCTGGCATATCAGAGTTTTAAATTCTGAGTGAAACCTAAGGTCTAACTTACTTGTAGAGGTTAGCAGTAGCTAATATGCCATTTAATTTCACTTTTGCTAATAATTTTATTTGCCAGTACTTTTATTTCTTCTGTAATATTACTTTCTACTTAGCAACTGTCATTATTTACTGTTTCTAAACACATTGCCAAGTTTATCAGCTAATAGATTCATCATAAAATTTTACACTGTATGATTTCGTTGTTGAATGGTTTGTTTGGAAATTAAATCCTCAATGTTCAACTACCAATGTTCCACCTTCAAAATCTCATGAAGAAAGCCACAAAAATGCAAACAAACCTGTTAAATAGAAATTTTCCAAATAAATCTCATTTCATACATTGAAGCTTCATAAACAACATGTAAGACCCAAAACCTATGATTCCATATTTCTGCCATAACACATTTTGACAAGAAAAAGCCATGTCCCGAAATGTTTCCGTGTTTACACAGAAAGATGCATTAATGTTCCCAGCAAAATAGTCTTTCTGACCTAATCAAATACAATGTAAGCTTTTCAGGTTTATAGATAAATACACTGAAATACACTCTTCTGACATTTTTCCATTACCCAGCTACTGAAGTATCCACGGTTTTTCAAAGGCCCGTGCAGCTGACATTCATTCATAACACAATTATTGCATCAGAATTAAGAACCAGAGAAGACAATTCTTGATTAGCAAACACTTCTCTAGCCTTGTAACCACCTCCAACACAGTTTGCAAACATTTCTCATTAATTCATACCTGTTTCCTTTTTATGAACTAGTCAAACAGTTTCCTGCTGCAAACCATTCACTGCAGCTTTCACTTTCTACTGAAGTTGGACAGAAAAAGCAGTGAATGAATTTGCAAGCAATCTAATGGCCAGAGCATGCTTCAGGTTAAACAAACCCTGAGCTTTTGATTCTTAAAAAGAAACAAGCAGCAGCTACTGGACTTGTCACTCAAGTACACTCCTTGACCTCCCAACCATACAGAGCTGAAGGCAGTCATCCCCTTGCTTGCAGGAAGAGGGGAATCTCTGCAGACTGAGAAATCTTGGCCTCCCTGGCTTTCCCCCAGGCACAGGAACACCTCTCCCAGGTGTGGCCTAGGATGTCAGTAGCAGCTCCTCTTGGAGAATGCTCCACGTGCCTAAGTCAGAGGAAATCACAACATTGCCTAAGTGATGGTTTAAACCACACTGCCCTAGCTGCCAATTTGTGCCTCTGAGGTAGAGTTCAAGAGTAGCCCAATCACTCTGGAGGAGGTTTAGCACAGATGCCCTTCAAACTTCGAAACTCATGATACAGAGGAGATGGGGGGAAGAAAGGGGAAAAGGGAGGGTTAGGAGCTATCTTTCAGNCAAAAACCAAACTTAGCAAGTATACTTAGTAATTCTCTAACATTTTCCTTCTAGAATGGAGTAATGAAAGTAATAAAATTATTTTATAACTATGCATAATAATATATCAAGACAATTGAACTCCTGTTGTCATCATTAATGCATACAATAAAATACATTGGGCAAGCAACATGGGGACTGATAAATATTTCGAGCTGTTTGGTTCTCAACACCATTTTCATTTGTTTCCAATTCTTTGCCTCCTTATCTTTGATTTTTGACAAGATACAGTCAGCTAAGATCCACAGTGAACCGTGGGAAACAATAAGAAAAGCAGGTAAGCACACAAAACTGTATTCTAGGTAATTCATAGTGCTGCTTGGGTCAGCCTTTTCCTCAGACAAAAGGCACAGAGGAACCACACTGAACGTTAGGAAAGAACAGTTTACCAGCACCATAGAAATTAAGCTAAGCTTGATATAATCAAACCCCTTCAAGGATAAACCAAAAAGAAACTGAATACCTTTTATTTAGGTCCCACACAAAATCATTTCCCATTTTAAGTGGGGTGCCAACTTTACTACTACTTTGAATAAGCATCCTACTGTATCTTGAACATGACCTTATTTCAAGACAGACAGACAAAAAAAACATTTCCTACCCTTCGTTGGTAGTGCATAATTTCACTGTCACAGAAAAATATACAAACATATTCAAAGTTGATATGAACTTCCTCTGCAAATCACACATTTATTAAATCCTGGTTTTATTTGTAGTTCATATTATTGTTACTTAGACCAGTATTTGTAAATTCAAGAAGTCTGGGTTTAGATGTCAGTTTCACCACCGTCTGGTTACTGAAATGCTTGTATTACAAGCACTACAGGGAATTAATAAGGTTTAAAAACATTTGTATAAACAAGTGCGTGAGAAGATTTAAATCTTAAAATCTGTTAAAAGCTACTCCTCCTTCAACTCTCCTCTTTCTCAAAAATTTCTTTCACTTCAAAAGGAAATGTACACTACCACAATTCAATGTTGTAAGTTCAATGCCCCCAAGATAGGTCAATTAGACACAGATAACATTTGGACAAGATCATCTTAAAACAAAGAAACAAGCACAGAAACTCAGCGTCATTTTTCTCATATTAACAGTTTCTTGTTAACCTTGGCTTTCTAACTGATAACATTTGCTGAAAAACTGAACACAAAAACATTATAGAATAACAGAAATATCCCAAGCACTCTGTGGATGAGAATTTTTCATTAATGATCAAATACCGGTGGTGCATTCAATGCTTTGTTATATGGTCAAACCCAAACATTATTATTACCTAACTCATCAGTTGGAAGCAAACATCACAACTTGAGACGTTATGACAGACCTGAACGAAATTAATAAAAATCCATTTTGAAAGACCAGTGAGGTGATAGTCCACTAGTATTCTAGAATATAAACGTGCAATATCAATCCTTAAATACTCAGGCCTAAATACATATGCTCATGCAGAAGCTACAAGCTCTTGCTAAGGCTCTTAGGTTTATTGAAGTTATATACCTAGGAATTTGTAGATTACTTTGCAACAATCACTGCAACAAAGTGTTAAAATTAAGGACATTAAATTTATCCAGCATTGGTAATGGTTTCCCTGGTTACCACAGCAAATCATTCCTGCAAGTTTTCAGGGATGTTTCAGAAAGGTGGTTCATGAGCTATACTATGACTCAACCCACTTCTTCACCCACCTCAATGCTTTGCCCAAAACTATGATTTATGTTCTTTGGGGTTGGAAGTGATTTTTTTACCATTTAAAGGATGCTTTTAGGGAGGCTACTAAGTGCTTAACTTTTATGTATTTCTACACAAACAGCAGTGATAACTAACAAACAAGGTTCCTAAATGCCAAGCATTTCAGCAGCTTTGCAATAGGCTATTATCTTCTTGCGCATGTTGTCCAAAGCATCTCCACGGAGAAGAAAGCTGAAATCTGTCCATTTCTTTTGTTTCTTCATTCCTGCACACGCAGAAGTACATCTCAGAGAAGTTCAGGTGTCATGCATCCCAAACCACTCCATCTCACTGAAATGCTACTCCTGAAAACAAGCTAGTTTCTTGAGCAAACCACTAAGATTTGTTTTGTAGTTCATTTTACAACTAAAAGAGCTCAGACAGTGAAGAGACACAGCTCTGCATTTAATGACAGGCTTGTTTTTATCAGTTCAATCTCCTCCTTCATTTTAATATCTCTACAGAAATACACCATAATATTTTGGCATGTTCCCCCATGTTCTGCAGTTTTTATATAACTTCATGAGCAAAAAGTGATCATGTTTTGCTCTATTATCCCACTGATTAAATTCAGCCAACAAAACATGAAACAACTGCAGATAATAACTGTTTCAGTTTCACTGCAGATTTTTAGACACTTTTCCTGGAAGGACATATAATTTTTTATAATAACAGTTGCTTTTTGTTGTGTTGATTTTGGTGTGTATCTCATGCACATCTGTCCAGTCTTCTTGGAATCCATTAAACCTGAGGGAATACTAACACACCAGGATTCTCAACTTCAGCATGACTTTCTCCTGCATCATTGCCCAGATTTCCTTTGCAGTAAGGGAGTGACTAAAATGATAACCAACTGCATGACTTGAATATATGCAACTCAATATTGTCACAGCAGTTGCTTGCTTTTACATAAAGTAGCCTTTTAAGTGTCACCAGAGCGAGCTACACTATGCTTTTAAACAATTAGGTACTTATTTTAATTGGCGGCACTTGATATTTTATCTCCTTGTTTGTCTTTTTAAAAAACACAATTGAATATTGTACATTACTCCTAGACATCTAACACAGGATCCCTACAAGGTGGGGATTGCTATGTTTGGATTAAATCAGTTATATCAGAAGAACACTCCATGCTTAGCTATACATTCCTCGGGAATTTTAAAAACACTGCACATAAAAGGTGTTTTTCTGACACTTTCTGGACACCGCTTTCCCCCCACAGGACCCCAAACACAGCTCTCTGAGTCCGGGGAGCATCTGTTGACACCAACAGAACTAATCCTCAGATTCCCATTTCTGCAACACATTAGTTACAAACTTCCTTCAGAGAATAGGGATAGCAACAATTTGTTGTGGCGCACCAAGCAACAAAGGCTGCTGTTGGAGGAGTGGGCAGGGCTCCGAGCTGAAAGAACAAGTACCAACAGTACTTGCTTATTCTGGCACACAGGTAGAAAGGAAGAACCTGACAACCCTGCGGTAGTGAAAAATGACTCTCCAGCATGGAATTCATAATGAAAACACTGTCTGGCACCTCCAGTGTGTGGGAGAACATTTCATGCTCTGTCAGGAACTTCACGCAGCAACAATGAAATTTACTGATAGAAAGGTGAATGAGTGGGAATGGGTGAATACTATAGAACTCCATGAAAATCAAGCTACATATAGTTTTAAAAAGCACGATTTAAAACCTTCTTATTCCTGTGTAATGTAGCCCCTCTTTTTCAACCACAGTCTAAAAATAAGAAATTGTGCTGCTATATTTGAAACAGAAGAAAACTCTCATCTTGTAAAAGCTAATATCAATATTCATACAGAATATACATATTAAACACATATAAGGTTACCTGCTTCCATTTCTTAGCCTTTTCTTAAGCTATATACATGTTGCTACTTCAGCTTCACCTCTGATTCCCTCCACATACACCCTTCTTTTTCTCTAATCACTGAGAGATCAAAGTCTCTGAAAAGTGGAGCACAAAGTTCAACTCAGATTTTCATATGCTATGTCAAAGCAACTGGAAACAGCTCATTTACCTCCAGCTACTAAGTGCAGGTTTCACCATTACAAGAAACATTTTGTAACCAGTATTTCACAAAGCTGTTAAAAGGCTTATGACTATATTGGCAGGATACAGCAGCTACCCTTCTACAATGCTCTGAGTTTGTCTGCCATTTTCTTTAAAGAGTTGAAAAATACCATAATATTTTTTAAAGAATACGATTTTTAGTCTCACCTTATTTTTGCCCTTCAGCCTGACTTCCTTGAAGGCATGTTGTTCATTTAAAGCTGACACATTCCTATTGTCCCCTCCACTAACATGTTTAAATAGCCACTGAAGTCTGTCATACTAAACAAAACATTCCATCTTAAGTTTAAAAATTCAAGATTAATTTCATTATAAATTAAACTGAAACATTTTAAAGTAACAGATAAGGTTTAGGGAGCCACCTGAGCAACGTTTTATTTATGTCTCACCACTACTAAGTTCTTGGCAGCTTCTGACATCTGAAGACAGCTTCCAATACATTCAAATGTATAAAAGGTAATAGACACACTCATCACATCACCTATTTCAGCAAGAGTTTAGAAAACAGTGTTTTAAAATCATACACTCATTTTTGTTTGTACCTGTAATCATTTTAAGATCATTCATATTTTGTACACATTTAGGGAGAGCTGTTCAAAGAATTATTTTAGAAATGGTAGGATGACTTGGTTGCAGCAGCAGGAAAAATCCGCAGCATTTTTTTTTGCCTTTTGCATACATAGAACTTCTGTTCAAGGGAGCTGGAGACGTACAGCTGTATTGCAGTTGTTACTCACAGGAAAATATAATGAAGGTGAAAGTTGAAAAGCAAAGAACAACTTGAAAAATATACACTTTCCTATTCTCACCACTAAAAACCAGAATTTCCAAAGTAGTAAGTACTCTATCAGATACACAACTGAAATCTCACTTTGAGATATTTTCTGCTAACTGCACAAACAAGACACTTAAAGGCACACAAAATAACTTAGCATACCTTCCCTTTACTTGCAATTCTATTAATTTAATCCAGTTGCCATTTTTCCTTCAGCTTCCATAGATGGCCTGAGGTCCACAGCCCTTTTCAGAAGCTCACTAGTACTCATCTGCACAGGCTATAAAACACACAGCTCAGCCCTTCTGAACACTGCCTATGCCAAGCTCCACTTCCGTGGGGCAAGTTTCCACACAAGCACCCAATGGGAACAGCTGAGCAGCAGAGCCATCAGGCACCAAAACTGCCCAACACAACCACTGCAAGAGCTGCACAGCCCTGTTTGGCTCAGCAGAGCCATCAGGCACCAAAGCTGCCCAACACAACCACTGCGAGAACTGCACAGCCCTGTTTGGCTCAGCAGAGCCATCAGGCACCAAAACTGCCCAACACAACCACTGCAAGAGCTGCACAGCCCTGTCCAGCCCAGCATCTCCACCCTCAGCACCAGCAGCTGCTCCCACGTGCAGAGCTCATCTCGTGCGAGAATCCCACACAGCAACGCCTCTCAAATTTGTCGCTGCATTTTCAACTAATAGCTTTCCAGGAAAGGTGATTTAGACCAGAGAAGTCATTGCTTAAGATGCACTAAAACTGGAAAACCAGTACCAGGGATAATTAATCTATTAGTGCTATATAATGGCCACAAACAGTCAAAAAATTCCATGTCTCTACATTCAAATTGACTTTGGGAAGAGAAATTAAATACTATGTACCATGGAATACAGGGTTTTTTTAACCAGTTATTCTACTTAGATAAAATCATATTCCAAAATAAATTCTGTTAAAACTACATATCAAGGATACCAGAAACATTTCTGGGTTGAATTCACCATTAATTCAGAAACTGTTTTTGCTAGGTATTCAATGATGCAGCAAGAACAATTTGCACTGTAAAATCTTTCTTTAAAACTAGACTGTATTATAAACAGGATATCTTTACATAGCACAAAATGAGAAATTTTCAGCCAGCAATTACAACATACAAGATGAAAAAAATTCCTTAGGCATAGGTGGCAAAGATTTTAATCAAGCATTTAGATGCCTGACTTAATACCTTAAACAGGACATTGCTAGTGCACACAAAAAAATTAAATCCAACAATTTTAAATTCCTCCACTACTTGCTCAATCAAAACAAAAACAAATTTTGTACCAAAGGACCATATTTTGACAGAAAGCTTTGTCTTAAGTATGATTTTTGAGGACAAGATGTTCAGCAGAACTGAAGAACAGGTGGAATTATCAGGTTATCTAATTTAATACTCAAAGGACTTAAACCAGACAAAAGATGGAGAAAAATAATTAAATATTTTGGTTAATGATAATCACTGGGCCATTTCAAACAACCATATTGCAGCCCTGATTAGTCTTTGCACTTACACCATCTTTACCTCTACGCCTACTTATAAAAAGAACAGTGCATAAAAATAAGATAGTAAAACTATGATCTCTTTAAAAAAAGCAATAATGCTTAAGATATACTGAATTTGAATACATAACTATTTTTAGCACTACTTCAGGTAATTTTTAGAAATTTTCCTGTGAAATTTGGGTAATGATACTATGACTCAAAAGCAGAAACTGAAGTTGAACTAAACACATGTTGGCAATGACAGATCAAACAGATATGTAGGAGGCTGAACAACAGACTGGAAAAAGCTTTACATGCAGAATAAGTAGTCAGACTTACAGAATATACTGTAAATATACTGCATAAATTAGAATAGTCACATTAACCTATCATAGCTACGTCTGAGCTTTACATCAGGTTGGTTGCAAAAAGAAAAAAACTAACTGTCAAAAAATAATTTTACAATGGCAAATTATCTGGGTGAATTTCAAGCACCTGAGATTAAAGCCACATGGGCTCACAATGTACAGGCGCGGGGTTTCCAAATCCACACGACTTATGCCCAAGTGATTTCACCAGACAGCACTCGCCCCCAGTTTGTTGTCTTCTTCCATTTCATTTCCCTTTAACTCAGCATCTTTCAAACCATTTATCTTGGCTTTTCACATACTCGGAATTTTCCTGCCAAGTATTTTTTTCTGCCCTTTATTAGGCCCTCCACTACAAACCTGCTTTTTCTGCTTTCTTAATGTTTCCCCACTATTTTTTCCAGAATGAATGCTCACCCATTAGCCATAACTTCCATATCACAGCTACCAGAAAAGTCTTCTATCACAAGCAGCAGAACACAGGTGTTACTTGGGATTTAATCAAGAGCATCCTTACCTTTCCAAAATCTCTCACATCAAACAAATCGAATGCTTCAAAAAGTTCACTTTTCTTCATTCCAAATATTTCACAACATGCTGAAAGAAAAGTCCTTATATTCTTCAAGCAGAGAAACTAGGGGAAAGAAAACAAATGTTGAATGTCAAATGGGTAAATTAGCTTACTTTACTTAAATGCGCTTACTTTGGTCACAAACATCATATAATTCACCAATACAATTATTTGTAAGTCAGCACTTGCACTATGCTGTGATCCTCCACTAGTCCTGATTCAGCCATAAACGTTCTCTTCAGACTCAAAAGCATTAACCCAGTTCTGAGTGGACACTTTGTGAACAGGAACTATTTTCTCCTTTTACATAAATAGAAAGATGTGACAATATGCTACTAGATAATAATAGTCTAAAGACAGTCTTATTTTTCAGCTTCCTACAGACAGCAAGGAACAAAACAAATAAGTTAACTTAAAAAACAATATGTGCAAGTTATTATTCATGTACCATTTCATCTGTTAAATTCTAGTTTGAATGTTTAATGAATGCATATGCACTGCTGTCACACACTAAAGACTTTATGAATACATATTCTCCATCTGGCGGACAGGACCGGATGAAGCTGGCAGCGAAGCCATTTAAATGCACCTCGCAGAGACTTAAGATCCTCAGACTACCTTGATTTCTGTATTGAATCAAACGCTATTTCCCTTGAAGTTACCCACATACATCAATGATCATCTGAGGCTGAAAAAGAATAAAGCCTCTGCCACAATCATTTCCTTAAAAAGCTTTTAATGCATTTTCCTGTGGATTATTTTGTTTGCCAGATCTTACCAGGCCAAAAGGCAGTAACTGTCAAGAGCATTGGTAACTTTAGAGGGCTAGCTAAAAAGGGCAACATGCACCCTTGATAACAATTAGCTCCATGAGGTACTAGCACCTTGTGAGGACATCAGCTTCATAAAGATGCTGCCGTAGTCTTTTCAACTGTAGCCACAGTTGAAAAGTAAATACAATATTTATAAGCAGCAGCATTTCAAAGGACCCCGCACCTGTTCCTTGCTTCACGCACCATGCTTTGAATATGCATTTTAAAAGTACTGACACAGCAACTCAATATTACAACAGAGTTCTGCATGTTTCAGTGCATTCACGAGGATTACTCGTATCAGGATGGATTATAGAATTGCTCTATGTTACAACTTCTTGTTTTGATCAAAGCAGTGTTTTTGATATTGAGTGTCACAGCCATACCAATACAACAGGCAGCCCTACTTCACATCTTACAGAACTATACCCAGTGAGACACAGGAAAAGCAGAGCACCTGACAGACCAGATTTACAGCAAGGGCACACATATGGAAGCACTGATTCAACAAGAGAAGCTACAAGAACAGACAGCTCTCCAGTAGATGGTTCTGGACATCAGGACAGCCAACAAACTCATCACAAAGCATCACAAAAAACATCCCTGTGCAACCCAAAGCTCCCAGGAAAGCGCCTGTGACTGACCAGGGCCTCATCAATAATAAGGATTCCCAAGCTGTAGCGGGTGGACCTGCAGCCTCCACCACCCACTTTCCAAAGAGCCTCTTCAGCATGTGCCTCCCAGCTCACATGGGGCAGTCATGGCTGGGCTACGCATTGAGCTGCTCAAGGACAACGCTGTGTTTATGCTAGACTGCTTTTATGCCAAGTGGAATTTTAAGAATTGGTCTAGCTTGCTTAGTCAGTGTGGCAAGCTTATCTGTTTCGCAAAGATTTTAATTTCGAAGTCAAAACTGCAAGGTTAGAGGGCCAACAGATGTTCAACATATGTGCATCTTCCTCCATCACACTGGCAGAAAGAATCAGAAAATGAGCTGTCTTTAAAATGAGCTTTAAAAAAAGGTTAGTACATACAAAGTTATTATTGTTTTTTGCTGTATTTTTCCCCAGATTTTTAATTGTTTTTTTTTAAAGCCATCAACAGCCACTAGGTTTGTCCAATGCACAAAACCGATTCAACCTGAATACCCGTCTATTTTCTTACGTCGAAATTCTCAAAGCCACTGACAGATGGGATTCTCACTGGACAATTCAGCTGCATTTTTGAAACCTAAGTTTTGAGTTTATATTAGTTAGTGCTGAAGTCTCCCAGTGCAAAGAAAGCTTACCGCTGCATTAAATTGTTTACCTCTAAAAGGAACAAGAAGTTAAGGGAAAGACAGAAGCTGTCAGGGCCTAAAATCCGACCTAGATTTGCCAAAGAGCATTTCAGTGAGTTGCATTTAGCTTCTTAATATAGCTAAAAGAACCATTTAATAGATCAGCAGTTTTTCACAAACAAGATGTCCTCTCCCTTCTGCAAAATCTCTCCAACTATTAACAGGCATTGCCTACAATAAAAGATAAAAGTGACAGCATTTTTTCCAACAAGATTTATTGGTTATTTCAAATTTCTTTAAATTTGGAGGCAATTTTCTGACATCAGCCTTTTGTTTAAATTATTGCTATTGTGAATTTTATCTGAGCAGATTAGAAAGCATATTACAAGAAATTACAAGCCCACATGTTTTTAAGGACATGTTAAAGCACATACACTCTAAGTAGTAAATTAAATTCTTTGGAATATTTTAACAGTAAGACCAAAGAGGAATCTAACCCCCCTATCTTCCTCTACCTCTCCTTTTTTTATTTTTAAATACTAATTCATTAACATGCATCATTATGTTAAAGAGGTTTGACCTAAATATGATCTAATATTCCATAATCATGTAACATGTCTTGTAGGCTGTAGAAACCACATAGTAAGCATCTGTCAAATCCACCTGCACCCGAGATGGGAGAAGACCATCACTGAGTGTGTGGCAGGCAGTGCCTCCAGCAGAACAGGTATCCTGACATTACAGTCTAATCCCCTGCAAGTTCAAAGACTGCTTAGTGAGTTTGAGTTGGCCCTATAATGATTGAGTATCCATCAGTTTTCTCTTGTAGAATGAAATAAAATTCTTATTGCTAACTATTAAGCTAACCACAGCAGTTACAAGGATAAAGCTGCAAAACTACTAAAACCAAAAGCATGTTCATATTTAAATGAATTAATTTTGCAGTACAATCTATGAAAAAAAACTTTAAAAACCCTTGTTACATGCTAATATTTCAGAAAAGTTATTTGATTACCCAGAAAACTTTTAGCATTATCTCCAAAACTTCATACTGGAATCTTCTAGAGAAACAGTTTCCCTCGCTGAAAACAAAGATTTTTATCGCTGTGGTTATTGTATGAAGACGTACAAATTAGTAAGAAAAGCCTCCAAATTAAAAAAAAAAAAACCCGCATACTGCTAAAATCTAGGAAGTTCTATAAAAGAAAACCCTCCTCTCCAGCAGTGAGAAAAAGGCACCATCAGTCTGCAGCCTCTCACTAGTAAGTACAGTCCTCAGGATATTTGGAAAGCTGCTGCATTATTGTGTTTCTTTTCAAACACAAACGTTATAGTTCAGCACAGTACACAGGAGATGATTACAGCAGTTGGGTACCCAGTTTTCAGAGACACAAGGAAAGCTAAACCTTACTCAGTTTCCCCCACAGGAAACACTGTCTTTCAGTACAAGAACTGGTTTCTCTTCCTCAAAATAAAAATAACAACTTAAAGACATTCCCTTGGAATAGTTAGTGATGCATTTTTTCACCCCTTTTTAAACTACATGGCTATATTAGGAGACAGCAGTACAGCATTCACAGCACACAGATCACTAAAATCCTGCAGTAGGGTAGTACAAGCCATGAGTACAAAAAAGTTCACACTAGTGAGAAATACAGCTTCTCTCTTGCTGATCTGCAGACGCGCCATGAGAGGAGACTGTATCCAGCACCAGAGACAGAGGGACAGAAATCACAACCCATCCCCATTTTATGATTCTGTGACTGGGGCTCAGGAGCCTGAAAACACTTTTCAATATTAAAGAGCTATAGAATATGAGCACATTTCTAAAGCATCCTAGTGTTTCACTACTACAAACCTGTAAGGCAGCCATTGTCAGGGCTGCTGAAATGGTATAACTGCTGTGATAAACCACTGTGGTTTTATGGAAGAGGTTCCAGTGGCCTCTGGTCTGTTCTGCATTGAATTTAATTTTGCAAGAGGCATCTAACACAACATTTATTGAAAGGACAAGCAAGTTTGAAAAATAAGTATGTCTACCACCTTACAAAAGCAGGTATGGTTTATATAATTGGGATTGTATTTGTCTGAACTTTAAACACAAGACAGTGGTCAAATCAAATTATACCAGGTTCCACAGAAATAGCATGCTGTTTTCTCCCACAATATTTGCCACTTCATACAAAAACATTTATTTGAGGCTTTTTCCACAAAGAACATTGTTATGTGCGCTGACAGAAATGCACAGAAATATTTTACAAAGGGTATTGAATAGAAATGACTAATTAGATACTAAAAGCACAGGCAGGGCTGAAGCTGCCCACAGGGAAGAAGGATTTCTCCAACCAGACCTTTAATGAAGTGAAAGACGAAACGCAAAAGAAAAGAAGGAGGGGAAAAATCATCTAACCTCTATTGCCATAACCTAAGAGGTATTTCTCAAAAAAAATATATTTTGACACTGAAGTGCTTCAATGGAATAAAGGTCTGTTTGATACAGACCATAATATTCAGTATCTAGATGTATCCTTTGTACTAAAAGCACTTCTACAGGCGTTCAGAAACCAACACAAAGAGCTCTGAAGATCAAATTGTGCCACAAGACATTTAATGAAATTCCAACATAGCAACACCAGTCGGGCGAGTGAAAACTGAAAGGCCAAGAAATGACAAGTATTCAGGAAAGACAGAGTTCTAATTCATGTTTTTTATTATTTTAATTACCAATAGTGGGAAGAGGGGAAAAAAATGCTATTTGTATTTGTTTCAACTTCCACCTCCTTTTTATTATGATGATTGAGTCACAAGCACAGATATTTAGTCACAAGCCTGGGAAGCTGGCAGTTCCCTTGTGTCTGGATCAGACATCCACACTGCATTAAGACTTACTAGGATAATACTGAAGAAGTATTGAGTCATTGAAGGCAGACTAAACAGATGCCAGGCTATAAGGGGTTTTAAAATCAGACTGCATCACTGTCACCCAGTGTCAGGAAAGGTGGTTTTTTTTCTCCCCACTGAGATTCACTTTTGCTGGCACAGAATACCCATCCCCTCATGACTGCACTTCACTGTTGTGTTCCCAGCCCCACACGGACTTCAGGAGGCTCCCAATAACTGCATAAGAACTAAGGCCAGCTGCTCCTAGCCCACCATTACCTAGAAGCTATGACAAAAGAGTGAAAACATAGAAAAGGGACTCTACTTAGCCCATTGCCCACTAAATCCACTTTATCTCCTGTGGAGGAAATAAGGCATTTCAACCACAGAAAGTCCTGAAATCTTCCCCTCCTATTCCTCCTCTAAATGGCAGCACTTTACAAACTACACAGCTGCAGCTATTTCCCTTTGCCTTGTCTTTAAAGAGCCTTATATGCAAAACCA
This sequence comes from Bombycilla garrulus, assembly GCA_013400315.1. NCBI lineage: Eukaryota > Metazoa > Chordata > Aves > Passeriformes > Bombycillidae > Bombycilla > Bombycilla garrulus. The sequence continues at coordinate 179,236 of VXBU01010442.1, read as the reverse complement.
AAAAGTAATGGCATTTTGCGTTACAGCAAGCATGTTATAGCAAAAAGAGCTGAAGAAAGGCCAGACTTTCAAAACAAAAGAAGCAGAATATAAAATATAAAAGAATATAAAAGAAGCAAGGAGAGGAGCAAATTTGGCTTCAGTTCATACATCTCAGAAGGTATTACTGCCTTTTTTTTAATTTGTGAAATACTGATGTTACATTGGAAGCATATTCAGGTTTGTGAATGAGATTTTTCTATTAGTTATTTCTGTTCTTCAAAAAGCAGAATTATACAAGAATAGAAGTCAGAAAAACAGAAAGGCAGACCACTGTGATAATACTTAAATATCCTTAAATCCTTAAACATCCACTTTCTATATCCTCAGTGCTTACTATAAAACAGGAGTTCCTGGCCTTTCCTATCTGTTCCTGGAAGGATGAGAACAGACTAGCTCTAAATCTCTCATTTTTATTTCCACTCTGTTCCTGAGAATATATGCATAAAGGAAAATGCTCCATGTGAAAATTTCCATAACGGATTTAACTGGAAGAATTGCTTTTGTGCGTTCTGTCACCAAGACTGATAAGTGCAAGTTGTTTCAGTGAAAGAAAGCACTGAAACAGAACTTGTCTCCTCAGAATTTCCTTCAAGAAGTTGATCAATGCCCTGAGGGTTGCAGATTCTTGTCTGCTCTGTATTTGTTGAAACAACTCTGCTGATAGGAACAGCATAAACTTCATAAAAATGCTGTTCAAATCCTGCTGAGTCTGAATTTGAGAGAGATCCCAGAACTGGCTACTGTGAGCAAACAGCACCATCACCTCTAACCACCAAGTCAAGATCCTGTGACCATAGCAGAGGCACACAACAGCAAGGCCAAAATCGTACCTTGAACCTGCACACATAAAAGAGCAACAGTAACTAGAAATAAAGATCCAAGAGTTTCATCAGCTCCTGCTCAGTGTGTGTGCACAGGAAACTTTCAGCTACCTTACAGTTCTTTCAGCCACATCCAACAAAGGGAAAAAGTTGGGGACTTAGAGATACAGCTGCTCACATACCAAGAGCTCCTCTCCATAAGCCAGGCTGGACAGTTCCCCAGCACATGCCATCTTTGACAGAACAATCCCAAAAGGAGAGTTACCAAAATAAGAGCACATTATACTTCTACTAGATGTTGCAATTTCTTTTTTTACTATCTGTATGTTAATTAACACCAGATTACTAGATAATCAGACAAAGCCCCGCTGTGGTACTGACAGAATTGTACAGTCAGGGTTAACAATTCAACACAGAAATAATTCCTGGCTCTTCACAGCTTTCAGCAGCCAAAGTACATTAGATTAGTTCTGCTCTGCCAAAAGGAGTAATTATCACTACATGCAGCAAAAAATAGCTGTAAGGATTTGTAAGTGAATGAAATGTGGACCCACTGATGAAGTCTTAATTCAACATCTATTAATGTCTTTTCATAAGCCAGCAAGAGAGAAAAGAGCAATATCAGACTCAGGAATGGTATTTGTACCATTTTTCTTGTTCATATGTGTGCAGCTTTTCTTGGAAAAACCTTTAAAGACTTAAAGAGTCCTACTAAATCAAGGCAAAAGGACCATAAGGAATTTCAAGACCAAGTCAACACAAGAGGGTGAGTGCTTCTATTTTCAATAAGCAAATGGAAGCTACCAGGCAAGTAAGCATTATTTTTTTTTCTTCCTCTTAGGTAAAATCTATTAACTTGCAAATCGCATTTAAAAAAGAAACTAACACACACAGGAAGAACACGTCACACTCACATCAAAGGAATTCAGTTTTACATTCTGCATATGACCTCTTATTTTGCAAACCATCTCAAACATTCAGAAGACCAATATTTCTGAAGCTCTAAGCAGAAGAAACCAGGCAAATGTTAAATACCTCCCAAGCTTTGCTCTCAAAAAGCCACAAAGCAGGTACACCAATAAATATGGCGGAGACACCACACTGAACTCTATAGAGTTGCTTAAGGTTCTGATACCACTACATAATTGAAGAATTTTGCTAGGAAATGTGCTAGGCAAAGAACAATATTCCTAATTCATGGCATTAAGGAGCAGCTAGGGAGACCTGGAGTGTTATTACCTTTCCAGATATGGGCATTCTTTGAAGGCCTGCACAACACAAGATGCTGTATGAACTATAAAATACATTAAATTCCTCTGAACCACTGCTAGCACTGTATGAATATTAATAGCATGTTCTTTACTTGCTCAGTTAATGTAGTAATTAAATATTCATAGGAAAGCTCTTAAAATTCCTAACTGACTACTATTCAATTGTGTCTATTGCGTTTTGGCTTGAGTATGAAGTTTTGTTTACGTACGTTTGCTCTTCTCTGTGCTTCAAAGAAAGAAAATGGAAATTGAAACTTGAATAAAAGCTGAGGAAGCACAAAGGATGCTCCACTTCTATTAATACTGATGCAGAGTGAATAGAGGACGGGGAAAGAAGTTCAGGGTTTGTTATGCATTACTGACTTTCTCCTTGGCATTATAGCATTGGTTGGGCCAAGTGAAGGCAAAGAAACATTGAAATTCTCTGTGCCCCTGAAGTCAAGTGCTCCCACAAGCCATGAAACTGGCAATACTTAGACCATTAAGCCCCAACTACAGGAATCCCTAAGCATGATTGGCAAGAGACAGGGGTGGGAGAACTCAGGACAGCACCCTGTTGCAAAGGGCAATTTTTAGAGTAGCCCTTTGCTCCCCACTAGCAAGATTTGAACAAATCGATTCTGCAGTATCTCGTCAAAAAAGAGCAACTGGAACACAGTATTAAGCATATAAAGCACAAAGAGATTAGCTCCTGCACTTAGTTACCTTTTCAAATAAGTAGCCCTGTCTTATTTCCCAAAGCTGCATTTCTAAGATGTCTTTCGAAAAAGATCTGAATGTTTTACAAGCAAACACAAAAAGGAAAGCAAAGGGACCATGGAAAATAAGTCCTAAGGAGAATATGAATAGGAGAAAGACGACAACAAGGAAATGAAAAGAAGACCCCAGGAAAAGGAACAGGAAAGGGACAGACACACTAAACCAAAAGTTTAAAAAAGAAAATCTAAACAGATTAAGAGAGATCCAGGAGCAAAGAGCACTGAAATAATAAAATAACTGACTCAATAATGATTACATTGTGTGAGACATGAAGTAAAAGCCAAACACAAGAAAATAATGTGTTAAAATTTTGGTGTTAAAATGCTCCAGGCAAAACTGTTTATGAAACTGCCATTTAAAGTAAGACAGTAGTCACTGCGCCATAAGGTGTATTTACAATTGTGACAAGGAAAACTGCTTCTGTAAATGGCTAAACTGTTAAGGACACTGATTTCCTACTTGGATGTACTGTCATTGGTCCCAGCACAGGCTTTCTAAACACCCACATTTCAACTCAGTTAATGAAATATTAGCAGTTGTCAGAAACCTCAAAACTTATACCCACCGTAAAGGATTTAAACTTACTGTGGGCAAGGGGGAACCCTAAAGCCTCCAGCTTAACTGATACATTTAAACAGCAAAAGGAATGGAAAGCCTCAAACTAATTACCTCTCAGTGCTTTTACAGTCAAAGAAACAGAAATTATATTCACACTGAAACCTTTAAAAACCTTTCAGCAACAGTATGAAACACAGACTTTCACATCTGTGCAAAAGAGAACACTCAACACATCTGTTCCATATTGTTAGCTTGGCACACTAAAAAGCTGCTTCCACTGCATCTTGGTATCTTTTATTCATGACTGTGCTTGGTTTTTACCAAGTCTCTGATGTTAGCACAGTAATATGAGAACATCTCTTACTTTTCCTATACCTGGACAAGGGAAATTAATTTTGGGGGAGTCCTAAGGGAGCCCTATGAAGATGTAATAACAAAAAGCTGCCACATAAGCCAAAGGCAGAGAATTCACTGGGGGATCCACACCTGACTTCAGCTCCGTTACAGAAACACAATCCCTTTCACTTATTTCTACTTCACACCTAAAAGTAAGCACCATTGAACTCACCACCTGAACTGGATCTCCTCTGTGAATAACTTGTGGCTGTAGTGCCCTGAACACAGGCCCTACAAGCCAGACTTGGACCTCGAGTACATAATCCCTTTACAAACACCTACAGTGCGGGTTCAAGAGCATTTTTAAGGTAGCATGTACTAACTTGTTCTTTTCTAAGCACTTAAAAAATTCTCAAAAGCTGTCAGCACTGAATCCTGCAGGAAAATTCAGCACAACTGGGGAGGGGAGGAGGGTGCTGATGACCTACATAGGGTTGTAAGTTCCTATTAAAAAAGGTGAACCCAGCCCAAAGTAATTCCTATGCTTTTCCATTTCTTACCAGCAGATACAGATCATGTACTAGGCCCTTCATTTCCAAAAGGAAGGAACAATATTCTGATTAACAGTCGTTAGCATTAACATGCATGATTTATTAAATACTTTAAATGTGTTCTTGAATTGCACATGTGTATTCTTTTCCAAACTCTTAAGGTCATGGAATAAATTCCTAGCAAGACCTTAAGGATGCAAGTACAGCTCTCTACAAATTGCCCAATATGAATCTGACTGTCCTCTAGTTACCTATTTTAAAAATCCGCTGTTCTATTTTTGCTGGTGTGTCACTTCAGGTTTGCAGTTTATTAGACCACGCTCTCCATGGCAAGGACAGGGGTTTCCAATATATTCAGAGAATACTTGTCAAGGATTGCAAGTCAAGTAAGTAGAACAGATAAGTGCAGAAGTCCAAACTTCAAACCAGTGGGAATAGCCATGAATGAAAAAAAAGAAAATTTGCAAATTTGCAGCACTGGAGGCAAAAACTCAGTGTTTGTATAGTGTACTGACTACACTTTTACTCCTTGTGATGTTCTCTGGAACTTCAACACATTGACCTGCCACCAAATGCCATCCTTCTTGCACTGAGTACCATACAGTTGGCATCTCAAAAGTGCTACCTAGCACTTCCATTGGACACCTCCTGTTTCCACACTGGAAAGGATAGAAAATAATTTTCTCTTTTCTCAGGCCTCTCTTAGTCTCCCCCCATACTGCCTCTTGACAAAAGCTGACAATTTCTTCATTTTCTATTGCTGCCTTAATACAATCGAAAACCTCTACGGCCCTTGTCTGAACTTCTCATTTTACTACATCCTTTTTAAAACAGAAGACCACAACTACAGATTACTGGAGTACTGTGGCTTATGCAGCAGACTGCAATGGTATAATGAGCCATAATGCATAACAGCATAATGAATGTTTGGGGCACAAAACAAGCTTTGGCACAAGCATTTTGCAAAATTCCCTGGTTACTACATCCTCCATTGCTACCTATGGGAACAGACTGCTGTTCTGAAGAATCTGGTCTGGATGTCGATGATGAGATACTGAAGTAGATGGAACTGTGGTTTGATCCACAGCTGCAATTCCTGTGATAAATGGAACACAAAAACATTAAGAGCTCTCAACTTCCAAAATTTCTTAAGGAAAATGCAATTAAAATACAAATCTAAAAATGCAGAAACTAACAGCTTTTTACCCACAACTGTTTACCACCATGTCCCTCTGAAATCCAGCCAGTGTTCGGCAAACTGCACTTCATTTGTTCAGCGACATGTAACTCTCCTAATTAAGGGATTCAAGTGAAGTATCTGTATAACAAGAATTGGTTTTAGAACCTTAATTTACACCACCAGCTTAAAATCAGATGAATCCTTGTGAAGCTGCAGTAGGCTTCATTCCTCAAGAAGGCTGAGAAACAATGAAAGAAAGGTTCAGCTGACATAAAGCATTCCAGTTGTACACCATCATAGGCACTTGCTGTCTAAAAGGCTGCATTCACTCATTCCGAGCTGTCTGCCAAAATGAAACATATCATTGAAGACAACCCAAATTTGTGTGGGAGATGTGTCAAAATTGCATAAATACCTACACTTCCACCAGTATGAATTAACAGCTGTGATCATCTCAGCAGAGGCAAGTAGATGCTCATAGAAATTCATCTGTCGCCTCTATATGTGTCCCATGTCATGTGACAGCTAAATCATACTGATACCTTGTCTCACAATAACAGTTGAGGTACACCAAAAAATGGTCCAAAACTTCATTTCAAAGGATGTCAATTTAGCATTAAGTAAATTTGGCTCACTGAGTAAAACAATTAGGAGCACAGTCTCATGAGAATGAAAATTTATGAAAATTTGAAAAGAAAAAATTCCTAGAGCACAAGTGAGTATTTTTTAATAGCCTAAAATAATCAAATTGTGAATAAACCAAATACTTGAAACCTGAGCAGCAGAGTATAATTTAGCATCATCTGGACTCTTCGTCTGCTGAGCAATTTGATGCAGTGCAATCAGGGTTTTAAGTGGTGTATGTGAGCACCAGTGAGAAGTCTGCATTACTAAACCATACTATACGCTGACTCTTAAGATACTAATATCATATTTTTCTACAATTCAATTAACAAAACTGTTCTTAAATAACCGTAACATAGATGGTTGTTTCAAACAGCTCACTATAACAATATGAAGCCAGGTTCAGTAAAGAGCCCAACATGATTGTGAAAAGATCTGTTGCTCAGTCTTCAGCAGGTAAAGCCATGGGAGACCATAAAAGATGACACAGGAAAGCTGCCTTTTCAACAAGAGAGCAGCATGAAGCCCAAGATGCAGAGCAAGCTTAGCACCCAAGCCTCAGATCCCACAATGACTAAACCCTTCAGCAGTGCAAAAGGCCTCCAGCCACAGGGCAGAACATTACTGTTAATGTACATCGGCAGTTCAGGCAACACAGACTGCATAAATGGCGAGGTGCTGATGGAGCCCAGGAGTTCAGAGCACGGGGCAGAAGATGTCACACACATGAAAGCCCCACTCAAAACCACCCAGGGCACTCCGCCACCAATACCTTGTCAAGTACAAGTATCTTGCCACCAGATGTTTCTACTCTCTTGCTACACAATAACATTGGGAAGAGAACTACAGAATATTGCACCAAAAGGATCATTTTAATTATTAAAGTACAAAGTGTTTTGAGTTTTGGCACATTACTCCAAGTGTCCATAGATGATGAACTGTGTTACGGATCATTTTAAAGTGAAGAATTTATCCCAGTCTTTAGGCTACTGACTCACAGCTGAATGACTCCAGAACAATACTGCACACATATTGATGACCTCATGAAAGGCAAATTCCTTGAATCATTTTTAAAACATCTGTAAAAAGTATTCCTCATTCCTGAAAGGAAGGCCGTGTAAATGATTACTGTTAGTTTCATATCTCCTAAATTTACAAGAAACATACAAAATACTGCTAGAAAAACTACTCTACCAAGGCAACCTGAGAACCACTAACTTGGGAAGTCCTCATTCAGCGCTTGGCTGGTCTTCTGAACTTAGTGACGAGAGCTGGATGCTGTTTTATTCATAAAATGAATCCTATTAAAATCTAAGATGGTCATGCATGTAGAACAAATTAATTAAATATTCAGAAATCTATCAGCAGTGTGTGACAGCACAACACAATTTAAGTTGGTTGTATAAATACATCCCTGTCGTCTTAAATGTACTATCATCAATAACATTCAATTTAAAAAGGCATGCCAAAATCACAGCAAGATACTGGCTATTTACACACATCTACATAAAAATCAACAGTCACTCTTGTCACAGCTAAAAATTTCTGCATGAGCAGTAACCCATAACTGGTTTTGGCACTGATGCATGCATAAAGGAAAACATAGAACCAAACACAGGGATAGTGAAAGCATCTGCTTGTGAGCTGTAGACAAATATTTTTTTAAACCTATTATACAGAAGGACACATACAAAAGCAGTACAAGCAGCTGCTGTAACATACTTCCAGGCCTCTGAACAAGCATCAGCTTACTAACCGCCTAACAGAGCATCACTTCGACACAAATGGTTCCTTAGGTGTGTTTTTTAAATAATATATTGAATGCAAACATTGGAGCTAAGCTGTAAGAATGTCTAGGAAGCCTAAATTTATCTAGAAAACCTAGTTTTATGTCTGGTTTTGTTTAGTATTGTTTTGTTCTAAAATGAAACCAACATAAAACACAGCATGATCCGGGATTAGTGACTATCTTCTAAAAGGCATAATAGCTTATTGAGACAAGATTAGAAAGAAAAACAAAATCAATATATATGCAATTTGCAACTGGGAATTTATAACAATGACAAGTCTTCCTCTGCCTCTCTATGGTGATGGTTCTCAGCACCGGAGAAGCAACAACCGTGATTTTCAGAAAAATGGACACAACGATCCTGCAGGGCTGGTTCTGGCCTTTAAGTCAGAGAAGCAGAATAGCAGCATGGAGTCCATGTAAAAGAAGACAAACTTGTTTGATTTGTTGCAAGGTGATAATTTAGTGTGAACAACTAGACAAAAAATAATCAGCAACAGCCTTTTAATAGATCAGAATAAGTTAGGTTATGAAACAAAGACAGGAGAGTAATTAGGCAAAACAAGTAGATTAGACACTTGCAACAAATTTTATAGCTATAGGACTCAGGAAATATTTGTATTCAGATCCTGTTCACTTCTTTCAGAAACAAGCATTTTTCCATTTGTGACAATAACATGCCACTTCTCAATATGTGTTCTTAAAAAAAACCCCAAAAATCATTATACAGTAAGTACTTGACCTAGTCAGTCTAACTATTTAACTTTTGCACTGCTCACTTATTTCTAAATGAAACCACAAGAGTAGCAATGCGGGTATTTTCTTTAGCAAGGACTGGAAACTCACAAGTTTGTGACTCATTGTTCCGCAGCTGAAACAGCTGTGCCGCACACAACTAACTGCACTGATCCTCTGAATGTGACTCACGGCCCTGCCAAAATCTGTCCAGATCTGCTACCAGCAAGAGGCCACCCCATCAGGACACAAGCACCTCCACACAAATTCTTGACAAACTCTCCCACGGCCGTTCTGCTCAAGTCTTCCCAGGGCAGAGAGGAGCGCTCTCTCTCTGGAGGAGACACAAGGTACCCACACATCTGCTAAAGCCTGTCCGGTGTACACCCTGCCACCAATAAACACAAGCTGAAATTTGTGCATGTCTGCTCGCTGTAATTCACATGGAAAATGATTCTTTAAGGATGGCAGGGGGACGAGTCAACTGGTTTAAATGATATTCCCTCTTCAATACCAGTATGCCTTGCCACTCAAGGGTATTTCCGAGTAATTTTTTGACAGCTGCAGAGAACTAGCAAAAAGTAAATTGTCCCATTTCCTTCTATGTCAAAACAAGTCAACTTACTGGCTAAATGTGGTAATTTCTTATATGCAATAGACCACACTGAAGAAAAATAGGAAATCCAAGTACTTCCTAACAAAACAATATGGAAATCACTTCTTTTTGTCAGTGACTACTGTTACGAAAACTTAGGAGTTTTTATTTTTAAAAAAATCTTACCCATTTCAAAGCAGGTTGAGGGGGAGAAAATGAACACCACACACAAATTATTTACTCCCGCGTCCTCCCAGTGAAATCTATAGCCACTCAAGATCCCTTGTTTATTTTCCATTTGGAACACTAATAAATGGTAAGAAAATACAGAGAAATGTAATGGTTGGAAAAGAATATGCCTAAATTAGAGTAGAACAAATTTTAAAAGGAATTTCCCTAGTTAAAGTCATTCTCACAATTATACACAGTAAAAAAAGTTAAAGGAAGCATAAAAGAGAAGTCCAGACTTTACAATGAGAACTTTGATGAGGAAAGCATGATAGAAAACGAAGCAAAAGCCACTTCCTCACAGTAGCACATTTCAGTTCTGAAAGGGTATCTGAGGCAAATTATTAAAAAGCTATGAAAGGTCCAATATCAAAGTAAAAAAAAAAAAAGAAAAAAATCACTGACCTGGATTAAGATCCAATACTAAAGCACAAAAATCATTGACCTGGATTAAGTTCTCATCAGTATCTCATCATGAAACAAATAGTTTAAAGCTGCTCTAGTACTTCAAAATATATGAAACCATAACATCAGCTGGCATAAAGGGATGAGTACGACAATAATTACTCTTCAAATGTATGTTCTCCATAAAACTGAGAAACTGCATGAAAAAAATTGTTCATTTAGCCCCATGAGAACCTTTAAAAAAATAACTCAAAAATGGTAACATTGAACTGCTTCAGCCTCAAGCAGAGAAATAACGTGAATAAACCAAGAGAAAAGGTGCACATTTACAGAGCAGTCACTGGTCACTGACGCTTTGACCGTCCTGAGCTTTCATTGACAGCACGTCCACTTCCATGAAACAACCAGCTGGGCATCACCCACCTCCCTGCCTGCAACTTCCATGAATTATACCAGGCCTATGAACACTGTGTCCATTCACAGAGAGCAAACAAGCAAAACTGCAGAAACTGGAAGAAATAAACTATTCGCTATCAAGGTAAGCTGTCAGGGAGATCACTGCATAGCAGCTTCTATCTCACCATGCAGATACTCAGTGTAGTGCTGGTTTCCCTTCAACTGTAAACAGTGACCCTGGGAAGCAGAAATACAATTGTCATGTCTATCAGCCTCTTAAGAGAGTAAGTGGAAAGACACAAACCACTGAGACTGATGTCCAACACAAAGGAGATGCAGGATGAATGTGCTGGCTCGCAGGACTGGCTATTTCTGCCTTGCAAGCAACCTTGAAAATCAATCTGAGAAGTAGTTAAAAATAACTACCCCACCTGCTCCCTCAGGGCACAACCACAGAATAATATTGCTTAAGCACTGGCATGGTGGCACAAACTTCCAGAGGTTAGTGATAAGGGCAGGAATCAAATGCTGCTGCTGCCTTTGAAAAGAACAAGTTTCCAGTCTGATTCACCCTGCAGGCTGCCAGCACTAGCTTTCATCCCCATCACTCCACCACAGTGATCTGCCCAGCCACCTGGAGCAAAGCAGCAGAACAATTTTAGGGACACCCTAACATACATTGCAAAGCTGTGACTGCAACAGGGAGGCAGAAGAATTTTAAGTAATGGGTAAAAGCAAAGCAATTGCCATTTACCAAAAGTAGTCACTGAAAAGCAATTTAAAACAGCCCAACATGAGACTGCTGGTCAAGCACTGTCTGGTCCCTTGAAGCCCATTTTCGCTGGTCCTGAAAGCATAACTTCCACCAGAGCCTTCATGCCCAACACACTCATCCATGCAGCTTCCGGAGGAGACGCGCTCTTCTCCATGTAGGAAACAGATTTCAGACAATCCACAGAGGGGTGAAGCCAACAGGGCAGGGGAAACAGTTAAACGGGAGAAAGAGCATCAGGAAAGAAGTGAAAGAGGAAACAGATGCACCGGCAGGAAAAGAAAATACAAGTGGGAGGAGAAGGCAAATGTTGAAGGTGAAAGTAATACAGGCCAGTTTAAGAGGACAGAGCACAAGCACAAACAAGCTGCAGAACAGAGGAGTCAAAACAAATCACAAGAAGGAAAGATGGGAAAAATAATGATAATTTTTTAAAACCCCAGACCCAGCACAGCTGTACTTGTTATTAATCACAGGGCAGTCTGCTTTTCTGATAGGTGAGATCAAGTCACCTGAGTCAAGGCAGAAAAATATGACAAACAGGGAAGATTGGAAAACGGTTGTCACTGGCAGACCTGTCAGGAAAATGAAACATTCTACAGAAACCCTAACATTTCAAATCCTGCTGTTCTTTCAAATGAGGATAAAAGGCATTTTAAGTTCATTAAACTTTAACATGACTTTATTGAAACACTGGATTTTGAGGTCAAACTCTCAATACTCTTCAGCACAAAACAGGAAAAGCTGAATACTACCACATTTCCTTTCCAAATAGTTTTAAGAGAATCTCCCAAGAACATCATTTTGAGAGCTAGTTTTCCTGCTGACCTGCTTCACCATGAGTTTTAGATGAAATCACTTGTTTCTCACTGTAATTAAAAGATACATCACTTAGGAGTTATTTCCAAACCTAACATCTAGCAAAATATATTTGTAGTACTGCATTTCGGGCCACAAATTTGGACAAGCATTTTTAAAAAGCCATTCCATTGAATGGACACAGGTTCTGCACCAGAAAGAACAAGTCCCTAATTCATATAACAACTACCTTTAGAAGACCTACAAACACAAACCCCACCAAGACAGCAATTTTGCCCAAAAAATGAACATCTAAGCCTTTCTTTGCTGCTAAGCAGAGGCCACATTCAATCACAACTACTGTAATACTACTGATGGAAGGATCCACTGCTCAGACCTATTTATATGAGGTGTGCTAGGAGGCAGGGTTACATAACACAATCCCCCTCTTGTTTCGGGACTTTTAAATTAGTTGCTGTTTTCCTATGTTTATTACATTGGTCATGGCAAATAATTCCTACTTTCTTTTTTAAAAATTACATATTTTTTTTACTTCATAGCAGGTATTTTTAACACTAGAGAATAACTCACATTGCATTAATATTGCTAGAGCTTGTGCTCTTGAAATAACGTGATGTGCTATGGGGCTTCCAAGCTACAAAAACCTACATTCTCAGAAAAGAGAAAGCAGATAGTTTAAATTAAGCAGATTCCCTTAGGGGTCTATGAATCTGAGCAATTATAGCTGGGAAGACACACAAATCTGAAATATGTTCCAATGTGCGTCTCAAGAGCTTCTCATGAAGAGCAGCCCACCCTGTACCCAGCGTGGCTCCACTATCCCTACATCCACACTCTCCCATCACCCTCAGCAGTAACAGATAAACGTCCCAGGCTGCAAAGCCTTTCATCTCAGCTCATCATTCTACCAGGGTCTACAGCAGAAAGGGAAACTATAGGGCTATGATACAACTATAGAGCTATTTCAGTAGGATTACAGGAGGCCCTTCCATAGAGCTTCAGGGTGAAGCCAACAGTACCAGCAGCTACCAGCACTTTCTGAGCCAAGTCCTTCTAACCAACAATATTGCTTGAAGGCATCACTGAGAACAACTGGGGAGTTAAATCTCAGCTTTACAAAGAGTGCCATCTGTTCTGCATATTTGCAGTGAGACCAGCGGCCTCAGCACAATCCACAGAGAAGATGCATCACCATATTCAGCGCTGCCAACCACAAAAGCAAACTGAATTAATACAGACCCTGAATAACTTTCTCATGACTACTTGTAGTGATGGCATCAAGGCACGGTGGTGGGTAAATGTGCACTGCCATCTTTGTGACAGAGAAAAATATCAGGACAGGCAGAACTCAAACAAAATGGCTCAAGTTAACCCTATTTAGGATTCCCATAAAACGTCAGGACATTACACACCTGTTAAGGACCACTGTGTTCTGAACTTTTAAAAATGCTCTAAGAATAGAGTCAAACCAAACACCACTAAGAGGACACATATCCCCAAAAAAAGCCCTCTGGGGTATGGTCCAAAAATTCTGACTTCACATGAAGCATCCAAAAAGCTAAGCAAGATCCATACTCAAAAGAGAGAGAAAAAGAAAGCGGGAAATCAAAGCTCAGCAGGAATTTTCAACAATGTTTAAAAATAAGAACTTCCCAATTCAGAAGAGAATGTGATACACCCCGACACCCTGCATTGCTTTGTGCACATACCTGGAGGATAAACTATTAAGACAAAGTGAAACATAAATATTTCCGCACACAACTTCGCACAATTTAGAAGAAATGGTACTACTGTGAAATGCAAAACTTGAGCCACAAAGTGGCATGAAGAGGTTTTCAAAATAGCTCAGTATAAGTTAGGTTTAAAAGCTTGGCAGAAATCCCTTTTCAACCAACCACACATCAACTGACCATAAGCCCAAAGGCAGCAGCCTGCAAGGGCACTTCAGGGAGTCTCACTCTTTCTATTTTGAGAGTGAAAGAAGCTGCAGGCAATAGCAATAGTTTGAACATTCTCTCTGGAGTTTCCTACACTCTATTTTCCAGGAAAAATAAATTCAAATCTTGATCTAAACCCTACCGAGATAAGTGGGATTAATGAACGTTCATTTCAAGTTACAATTCACATGGTAGCACTATGTCATCACCATACCTCCATCCAGAGACACCTAAAATCTGAGGGGACATTAATGCAGAGAAGGTGTGATCCTCCATCTGCCTTTAACCTTCTCTGTGCTGGAATCAGACATCTTTACTCACAGAGCCTGAGCAATTTAGAGGGAAAAATACTATGGTCTTTTATCAGCTGATACAAGGCATCACTGCTACATGAGGCAGTAGTTGATGGAAACTTGGAGTCAGTCATATAAGTACAATTTAAATCTGGGCTGCTAACATGCAAGCAGAGCACAAGGAATTATAGAAGCTCTGATGATGATGCTGTAATTATTACAGTATCTTAGTTTCAAGTACACGTAAGCAAAATTAACATGTTCATTTCTCAATGCGTCAAATTTCCTGCACAACAATGACTGCTTTGACAATTAACATTAAGGGCCAAATTCTAATCCTTCTATTGTAAATGACTGTCAGGCTTCTTTCTGTGTGAAAACAGTGTGAATGAAGGCACAAGCATTGGTACAAAATACCCTAAGTACAGATTATACAGCACATACCACTATACAACTCAGAAACAAATAGGTAAATTTGATGGTACCAAGGATTAAAGGGCATATCTAAGGATTTTGGAAATATCAATCATGTTGCTCTGCTAAGCTTTATCAGTTAAAAATGTGCTTTAAAAATGCCTTCCTTTGTTGGGCATTTTTCGGTTGGGCTGGTTGGAGTTTTTTCAGAAAATATTTTATTATAGCAACGATGTCTTTTGCTTGTTTGCTTCTGCAAGGCAATCATACTATAATCTCTATATGATTTAAAATAAGTTTCAAGGATAGAATGAAAAAAAAAAGTATTGACAGATTACCTGAATACCTATTAAGCAATGATAAAACAAATTTCTGAATGAAAAGCCAAAAATATTTTGGATTGTAAGACAGCTGAACCATACCTGTAGTCTGCAAAACCATTTTAAACAGTACATGAGTGGCTTTTATACTAATTACTACAATATCTCTATAGTATGCACTTTGTGTCTAATGTTTCATGTTATGAATATACAGAGAAACAAATATCCTACTTACAGTCCTCCAGTGTTTCACGTTACCAAGACATTCACTACTGACATTTAGTATAACATGACAGAAAGGGTTATTGACCGATATTTTTCCAAAAGATATATTCTCACTTGACAATGTGGTAAACTGAAGCCAATAGCATCCACTGAGAGAACATC
The DNA here is from genome assembly GCA_013400315.1 of Bombycilla garrulus. Lineage (NCBI taxonomy): Eukaryota > Metazoa > Chordata > Aves > Passeriformes > Bombycillidae > Bombycilla > Bombycilla garrulus. Next base: position 164,004 of record VXBU01010442.1, on the reverse strand, counting down.
TTTCTCTTAAATATAAAAATCCAAAGCCTTACTATACAGATGTCAGTTTAGATTGCATTTTACACATCGTAAGTCTTAGCAAACAGCTGGTATTTCACAACGCCTCAGTCTTAAACATGACTTGCCAAAGCAAAATGAGTAATGAAAAGGTAGCTTCAGATAATGCCAAGTACACTAAAAAGTGCAGGGGAAGAAATTAATAGCCTCTTGATAAACTGCACATCAACTCAATTTTCTGTGAAATAGAATTTTTGAAATACTTTAATAACACAACATTAGGTAATACTAAACATTGCTATGAAGTATTATGGAATGAGATGGAAGTACTGCAATGTTGTTTCACAGCAACAGAAAGGAGAAGAAAAAAATCAAAGATTTTTTGATGGGGATTTTGTTCAGTTTGGTCTTTAAAGAACTAGAGGGATAATTTTAGTATTGGGGGAATGAGTTCAAAAGCTAACACTTCTATATAAAGCAAAATTTAAAGAAGTTAAAACTGTCAGTGATCTAATAAAACAATACATATTCCTCTGTACTCAGAGACCCACACAACCAGGGCACAAGCCAGGACTTCCCTGTCTGCTCCAGGCAATGACACACTCAGGTCTGGACAGTTGCTGCCCTGTCCTTGTGCATGCAGCAGCACTCAGAGGGGAGCACACACCAGCGGCTTTCCTTTGCAGCCACATGCACTTGTCCTGTTCCCCTCTGGGTCAGCTGCTGGTCAGGGAGCCAACATCACCTCAGCAGAAGAGTCTCCTCTATTTTGCCAGTATCAAACAGTGCTCTGGAAGCCCTTCGTGCCCGTGCCTCTCACCAGTCTGCCAGCTGCTGCCCCCCGTTAACCCTGCTGCCCAGCAGCCACGCCACTGAAGCCAGGCTCAGCTGTGCCAGTGCCCTGCTGGCATGGCCAGGATGGATGTGCCACCACGCTCCCTGCAGGGTCTGCCCCGCACCCCTGGAAGCTGCCTTGCCCCTCTCTCACCTTGCAGCCCTTCCTCTTCTTTACAACACTGACTTCATCAACTCTTCTGACCTTCAAAGGAGAGCAGAAAGAGATGCATGGGAGAAATCCAAGACCCTCTATCTCCCCAGTGCACAAACTGTAGTGCTGGTTTTCTGCTAACCCAGCCTGATGTGCGGTGCTGCAGCCTGACAAATAACCTCCTGCAGCTCCCAGGCCTAAGGCAGCATGTTACAACAGAGACTGGCATGCCAGCAATGACAAAGCCACTATCCATTATCATTAGAGAATAATACAGCATATCCAAGATTGGTTTGCTGTACTTATCTTGTGATAAATATTAAAATTCTAAGGTGTCTTGCTTGCTGATGCCCTTTTCAAACCAGCTTCCTAACTTCTTATGATCATTCTCTCTAGTTAATATCGTTTCCCTTGATTATATCCTCCTACTTTTTACATGTGCATCTCTCTTCTTTAACCCTTTTGATCTCATAAGTAGACCTTCAACTGGCCACACTCACAGGTCTCCCACCTCTCTCAGACAAGGCTCAGAAAAAAACCTTGGCCTTTCCCACATGACACAGCAGCGTGTCCTACACAGACATTAATTTATATCATCCACTGCTGGCAGATGCTACAGCCTCTGTGAGAAACCTGCACAAATATTTTTTCCATTAATGCATTACATAGCTGCCAGCACACCAAAACTTTGTGCAGAAGGGAACATTTGAGAGACCTCTTGGCAAGATGCATATGCGGCATTTAATAACTGTATGATAAACATAACATGAAAAATACACTTTACCATAGAGTACCACTACAGCTTTCCCTTCCCCCTGACAAAAAAAGAATCTATGTGAATCAATTAAAATCATTACATCAGTTTCCAAGAGCTATTTTCTTCACCTTCTTAAGGCAGGAAGAATTACCTAGAAAAACCAGGTCACTACTTTTTCATCACTTTTCTTAGCACAAACAGAGGTCATATTAAGGTTTTGTTTTGAACAAATGCTTGGTCAAAATACTTTATCACGTCCAACACATAAGATATGCATATGCACACATAAATTACACATTGATAAATATACTTTTTCTGCATAACATATCTTACAGCCAACAGTTTTCATTTAAATGACTCATGGAAATAAAGTTAAATGTGGTGAAGATGATAAGTGGACCTAAGTATCAGCAAGTAAGCAAAGAGATTGAAAACATTTGAAAAGTTAAGAAATATTTTTTTAAAATAACTGAATTCTTTTAAATGTATATGAATATACAATAAGATTCAAATTCAGTAATAGAGGGCAGTTAAACAGACCTTTTGTTTCTACACTGACAAAAACTGAACCAGTTTCTAAACTCTTGTTCAAAACCAAGAAGCTTTACAGTTTCAGAAAAACTGTATTAATCTACATGTATCTTTGTGGTACTTACTAGTACCTATACAACAAGAAAACAGCGTACCCACCTAAGGGGAGCTTACAGAGATGTGGTCAGCTGGAAGGAATAGGGAAACTCCAAGCCACAGGCAGGATCAGAGGAAGCAGAGAGGTTTGTCTCACTCAGCACACCCACATCCTGAGAATACCTGATACCACTGGAACCAAGAAAAATAAACTCCAGCACAAAAGCACTGTCACCACACCGAAATATGACATGCATGAGAAAGACAACCAACTTCCTTTGAACAGTATGGTCACACCAAAAAAAGTAACTCCCTTAAATTTAGAAAGTATTTGAACTTTTAACACTAAGTGAGGGATATTTTGTTTATTTTTATTAGAATAATAGGAAATAGTTATTTTTAATATTTAATCTATGTCAACATCCCCTTTAGATAAACTCCCATGCCAGTATTGCATTAAGTGCTGTTTTCCTGTTTAGCAATCTCTCACAAGTTAACTAAATGCCTTGCAAAAACTATTTCAAAACTAGCCTGCAAAGTATTAAAGATAAAAGATAAGCTTTAAACAGATGACATCTTCTGCAAATCCATCATAATCCATTCGTTTAGGTTTTACATTTCTGGTGATAAATTACTTAAGTCCTTGTCTGATGATGATTAAACATTAGGATTACTAGTTTCTGTTAGGGATCACTTTTATTTTTATTACTTTCACCAGTCTACCATTAGCCAAGAGGCAGCATCTGAGGTAAGTGAATGACTACAGCAAACAGCTCTGAAGACACAGTTGCTGAGCTTCAGTGCTCCATCCTGTGCCACTGTCACCAGGGACTGATGCTCCACTTCAGGGGAACCCTGCAACACACCAGTCACACCTCCCTTACTCATTTAACACATTGCTTCTTCTAGCTCCATTCCCACCAGCTACAGCATTTAAGTGTTTGGTGCCTACAATTAGACCACTTTCACAACACTAACTGAAGCAGGCAGGCTCCCCTACAGTTAAAGGCCAAAAGGTATTACTTGATTCATCTCTTACATTTCCTTTTCTGATGGCACACAAAGATTGAAGTAACTCAAGCTGTTAACTCGGAGTTCAAACAGCAAAGTGAGCTTGAGCCTTGGCACAACAGCTCTTAATAGAGCCAACATTTTCCTGCTCTGTTCAAAGTAAAAAAAAAATCTGGACATGCGTGTCCCTGAACCTGAATTTCCAACATCATACAAAGCCCACGTGTAATTTTTCACAGGGGACCTCACACCAAGACACAGCAGCTTGTCAGACAGAAGCCCAGCAGCACTGAGCTGGCAATCCAGAAGAGAAAGGCTCAGCGCCACTTAGCTTTCATATATGCAAGGTTTATACTTCTAACATCTGAGGCTCACTTTCTGGAAGGAGTAACTGACTGAATCAGCTTCTGTTCTTCAAAGGACAACTTCCACTAATCAAATATACATATTTCCATAAACATGCAGTAATGCAGATTAAAACAGGCAGCATTCAAAAGGTTCAAATCCCAAAGTTTTACAGCCTAAAGCCACTGAGACAGAGGCAGAATCCACAGATCGCAAACACATAAAAAAGCCCACCCATGAGAACAGCTGTGACACAAGGTGCATGCTGTGATGGGACAAAGGCATACAATTCCCTGTGCTAGCCAGCCCACAGAACACACCCCACACCATTGGGTCAAGCACATTTGTGTTGCACTGCTGAGCATCATCCATCTCAGTTTCTACTGCCCCAGCAAAGCATCAGTGCTCCTGCTTGAATCAGGCTCCACCAAAAAGCAGCATCTGGCACCGCAGCATCACTCACAATCCCTCGGCACTCTTGATGTGGCTTATAAGGGGTTACCAAGGACTACCAGGCAAAGTTGACGGCACCACTGATGTGCGATCTGCCACATTTATTCTGAAAAAATAAATATGTAACAAAATGGAAAAGACTTGGTACTTATGTCAGACCACTGACACCTACTCCCAGGCCTGCCTGAGGCACCACCTCTTGCCTCTCTGTTCTTTGGAGCTGCTGCATTTGTAAGTAGCCCCCAAGACACAAAAACTTGGTTCATACAGGAAGGCCTGACAAACATCAAAAGCCAAAATCAAACAGTCTGCCCTCAATGAGTCCCACTCCTGAAGCCTTCATCCACCCTTCTCAGTCTCTGTATTGATTAAAAACTGTGCAGTAAGAGTCCCCTGACCCATTCTAAGATGTAATGGAAGAAAACAACATCAGATCAGGGAATACAGAGGCTGCAGCTCACTTCTAGAAGAGGAGAGATAAGGGCCATATGAAGTTCAAACAGCTCAGCTAAGCAGTAAAGGCACAGTGGCAGTTTCAGACAGACCGCAGTCAGTGACCAAGAATTTCCATCCTAATGCCAACTGCTCTACCTCCAGTGCCTATAACTCATTACCCCACAAGGAAAGGTGAGCTAGCTAGTGTTTTTACAAGACCTCAAGATCCTATGATACAGTAACTTTATGATGCAAATCTACTATGATGCAGTATTAGTCTACTGACAAGTACTATTCTGATAAAACTCACAGCTTCGGGCACAACTCCAAGCAGATCTCACCAACTGAATCATCTTCAAGCCACTGAGACTTCTCCAGAAGTTATTACAAGCTCTTCGCAGTCTCTGCTACAAATTACAAGCAACTGGCAGAATTTCAATTTCAACAATTTTTGAAATTTACACTTGAGTGTTTCCAGCAGAAAGGGTGTCTGCTTTTCAAAAACCCCACAGAACTTCACCAAGATCACTGATTCTTGAACTCACAGAACACAAAGGTAACTCCACATAGTGTTGAATTTACTGGGAGAGTTATCCATTATAGACTTTGATACAGCAACAGTTTGCTTTGTTTAAAGGGTAAAATCGGTGTAGGGCAGAGAAATGCACCACTGGAGAGGGCTGTCTGCAGCCCTGTGCAGGCATACAGCAGACAAAGAGACAACTGTTGTAAATAATCCAAGATCTACAATTATAATCCATAGTTCAAACACACTTAGAGAAATAAATATTAGTCTTGATTCCCAAAACTGCTCTAACAAAGAAGACAACAGAGCATTTTGATAACTTAGATTCAGTAGACAGAAGAAGACCACCATGGTTTTAATTCACCAAAAAGAAAATTAAGAAGTACTGGTCCAAATAATCAACATTAATCTAGAATTCAAGTTGATGCAATGAGTTATCCATCTCAAAAATACTGTGTCATACCATGACGACACATTTCTAGCTCGTTAGAAGCCAACTACAAACCAACCCTCTTTTTCAGCAAGCACTGAAAGTCACAAGTTGTGATGGTGCAGAGAAAAAACTGGACTCCTACCACTCAGAGAAGCCCACCCTTTGTGCTCTGTCACTCAGATGAAGTATTGCCTCTGCATATCCCATTCAAGCAGGCACTTGAGCTCTCAAGTACCCTGAGATAGCCTTTGTACCATTCATATCTAGTGCAAGAGTCTCAGAGCTTTGACTCTGACTAGCTGAACTGCATTTTTCCTTTTTGCATTCTGAGCTTCCAGAAAACACTGCCTTGGTCATAAGACATAGCTGCTAAAAGAAAGAATTGATAAGAAATAAAATAACTGGGCTTGTAAGCAAACATCAGCAGAGACATGGACAAAGCAGTAAAATTCACTTTACTGCCTTTTGCCAGCATCCTAAGCGTGAATGGCAATTTGTATTACTATAAATCAAAAACAGAACCACAACACTGAAATGTTACAGTGTATCTGTTCCTCAATGTTTTAAGCACATGACAGGCTCAGAAGTTAGTTTCCTTCCAAACAAGATCTGCTTGGCTGCCACCATCTCTGCCGAGGCATAGGTGCGCACGAAGCAGTGACAGGAAGTGTATATATATATATACTCTTCTTGAATTATTAATATAATCTTATCTCGATATCTGAAACCAACTTTATGAGTCACAGTAACAAAACATCAGTCCAAACTAAAAATCGCATGTAAAACAGGGCTGAATTAGGAATTACACTTAGGAATTAAATAATGATTCCAAATATCCACTTTTAAAAGCCAAAACTAAAAGGGCCTAAATACAAGAGGAAAAAAAAAAAAAAAAAGGCAACCAGCTATCAAGATCATGATCAGCCTTCTCCATTCAACTCTGTAAGTCACAAAAAGCTAGGAAGAGCAGCTGACTGGACCTATCCCAGGGCTTCTTCACCGCCGCCTGCCACAGCCCCTGCCCTGCCTTCGCTGCTCCGGGCGGCCTCAGCTCCCCGGCCACGCCGGCCCGGTGTCCTGCGCTGCCCTCCCTCCCCACCAGCTTCCCTAGGAGTAGCCAGAAAAACCTGAAGCAAGAGGTCGGTCGTTTGATTTATAACCCGCTCACATTAAACAGTAACGCACACGGATGTTAAATTGCCGACCCTGGGACTACTGCGGGAACTTCTCCTTAGCACGGCCACCCTGTGACGGGCCCGGGGGGGCTCCCGCCCCGACCGCCTCCCGTTGCGGGCGACAAGCCCTCGCGGAGGTTTCGGGAGCCGCCAGCCCGGCGCTGCAGCTGCGCCCTGTCCCAGCACCCGGGACGGGACGCGCCGAGCCCGGGCTGGCCGGCCGCACGGCGCAGGGAAGCTTCCCGGCGAGGACTGCCCCGGGTTCGAGTCGCGCTCACCGCCCTGCAGGCGCGGAGGCTCCGGGCTGCGGACGGGCAGCGGCCGCTCCCGCACCCCGCGGGTCCCGGCTCAAAGCACGCGGCGAGAAGGGCGCGGACACGGGCGGCGGACAGGGGCCACGGGCCGGGGGAAGCGGCCTCACCTGGGACATCTGAGGGCGCAGGTTGATCTCCTTGAGGTTGATGGAGTGGCTGCGGAGGTTGTTGAGCAGCTGGCAGAGCAGGACGCCGTCGCGCAGCGTCTGCGCCAGGTCGAAGACCTGGGCCGTGTCCCAGGTCACCCGATGGTTGGGCGGCAGCACCTTGCAGCTGATCAGCCACTGCCCGCACTGCTTCCAGGGCTCCATCCCCGCCACCGCGCCGCGATGCTGCGGCCGCGGCGGCTTCTACTGCGCCCTCCCGCCGCCGCCGCTACCGCG
>VXBU01010442.1:87703-149552 GCA_013400315.1 Bombycilla garrulus | reverse complement strand
GGGGGGGTGGGGTTTATGTTTTTTTCATAGTCTATTCAGTACAGAGAAGGAAGAATCCAGAAAGGTTTTTCTGCATGAAAATGGAGATAAATTACTCAAAGTATGACCCTTACAGGAAACACTATGCACTGGATGAGGTCTGAATATATAGAAAACCAAGAAAAAACTTCACATTTAAATAAAGAGTCTTTATCTACCCAATGTTTGGAAAACCTGAAAAGTCCCATTCGTGAAATACATACTCAAACAGTGAGAGAAAATCTGGAGTAATGTTTCTAATTATATTACTAATAGAATATTTATTTTAAAACTACTGCTATCAGGCAATTGAATTTTTCATATCCTGAAGGCACAATTTACTAGCAGCCTCTAGTCTGTGTTAACTGCTAGAATAGGGCAGTCATACAGAATCTGAGACATGGTTCCAGTTTTCCATTTACAATGTTAAATCTGTATTTACATACTAATCTTAGTTCAGTAAATAAAAGTTGCCTTCCATGCTTACAAGTCAAAAGTATTAATAAATTTTAACAAGAGAACAGTCAAATTTCGTTTTAGAGAGCACAGCAGACAAAATATTTCTAAACACTCAGTAGACAGTGAAGCTTCATCTCTAAAGTAACCCATACTTGTCTCACCTCAAGAATAAAGAACATAAATATTTCAGAACATTCTGCTACCTACTTTTTTTTAACCTTTTATAAGTGAGTGTACCTGGTTATTGTTTATCTAATGAGGCTGGGCCATCATTACACGGCAAATCAGCAGAGATTTAAGAGATAAGGGGCTCTTTATTCAGGCTCTTAGGATTGAATTTGCAGCAGCATGGACAACCATGCTAAAGAAAGTAGTAGGGGCCATAGAACCTTCATTTTCAGAAAAACAAACCATCACAAGCCCTGGACAGGAATTCTCAGATGTCCTCTGAAAGCATTCAATTTCTGCAGGCTCAGTTTTAGACATGGTGTGAGACCCTGCTCCCCCAGGTACCAAGAACAGCTATTCTGGAAAATAAATAAATAAATAAATAAATAGAACCAAACAGAAACACCACATCTTGTCCTAAGTCTTGAATTTTACTGTCTAGAATCTCTACTTCAGTTGAAGTCAGTGGTATCTACAGCTGGGTTATAAAACTGTGTATCCAAATTAGAGACCTTAATGTGACCAGTAGTGTCCTAAATCAACCACAGACAAGACACTGACAGACAAAAATTATCCTCTATCTTGAGATATCTTCTCCCATCCACTACGCTGATATCAGAACTTCCCCAGTCTTGGTTGAGAAATATTGATCTTGAGATAAAACTGTCAGAGTGAAACTATGATTTAGAAACAAAAATATTGAAATTCAGATAAACTATATAGGTTTGTGTTAGAAAATATCTCACTATATTACAAACAGTGGTAGTTGTGCAAAACATCCTACAGTTAACTCCGGCCTATCTATAAACTTGTTTTGTGTTGTGAGCCACCATCTCATCCTCAAGAAAATGAGGGGCTGCCAGAAAACAGCTCACTGAAGAAGTAAAAGTGTACTTCTGGAATACAACAGTAAAGAAGCAATACTCTGTTAGGATGCAGGTCGTATTAAAGGCACAGTGAACACAAACACAGCTCCCCTTAAAGAGCTTGTGAAGGTAATATGGACTTCAGTCCAGTAAGGCAAAGGTCTAACCACCCCCAGGCATAGCAGAGGTGTCTGCTAAAGGACTGATTTAACAGGCAAAACTGAGAGAAAATTCCATGTCCAAACATCACTTAACTAGCCTCCCACTTTTATTCTTCCATGTTTCCTGCAGTCAGGCCTTCTTAAATCACTGCAACTTGGACACAAGATTCAAACAAAGAAAAAAAAATAAAAGCTGAAATTAAACCACCTGTGTACCACACTGCAGCATTTTCCCCACCCTGTGTAAAAGGCCACTTTACAAAATAGCCTGAAAATGTCCCTATCCAGGCACAATTTTAATGGCAATAAACACTTATATGATATCAAAAGGCTTCAGATTCAAATTAGATAAACCGGTGTAAACTGTGTTTTTTAAAGGAATAAAAACATGCCAGTAACAGAAAGACACAAGTATGACCAGCACAAACTCAACCCCGTCAAATCCTCTCAGCATGAACTGGAGCAGCATCTGATGCTGCAATCATGGAAAAGATACTTTCCCTTGCTCCGAGGGAGAGTTGTTCCTACCAATTCAGCTCCCAAACTGCTGTGTTCTATTACCTCCTTCACTGGGTTTACAAATAGGATGTACAAATGAATGCAGGTAAAATTACAGAGTTTGATTTGTTGGCTCTTACTGCTCTTGCTCCCAGGGAGGTACCAAAGGGCAGATGAAGTGTGGGCAAGGACCAGGAAAAGGTCTGGCAGCAGAGGAGCTGTCCTGGCAAGCAGTCCCTGGAGCAGGAAAGCTCTGAGCAGACAAGAGGTCCGAGCCCCGGGCTGGCCACTAAGAAGCCCCGGAGGTATGCAGAACACCTGAGGAAGTGATGAAAGGCAAATCAGCCATTCTTAAAAACCAGTCTTTAGTCTCCGGGGAAACTAATGGCTCCCAGGTGTCTCAGTCAGAGCTTAACTGCTCTGGCCCCCAATTATGCTAAACCAAACTTCCTCGAACAGAATTCATGTGGGCTCATAGAGGTCCCTGTTGGGCGTCTAAGTGAATACAAGATAGGTTAAACTTGTCTGAAAGATGTTCTTGAAGTGTTTTGTGATTGGTAGGTTTTCCACAAATTTATCTCCCCTGCTGGTTTGTCAACATCATCCTCATATGGAAATAAAGGGGTTTGGTTTTTTTTCCTCAAACACTCTATGTGTTATATAGGATATATAATAAATAATAAAGGATTTGTAGTGATCCAGAATCATGGAGAATGATTGGCACTACACCGATAATCGATGCCTTTAACTCCACCAGCTGTGACATTCATTCCCTGCCGCTGGAGACAGCAGAACTATGGACAGCAGACACTCGGGAGCTCTTGTTTGCAGGTGGTGCATATGCAAAGAGCCTGCCATGAATCTGAAAAGACATCTGAAAAGAAGCACGTTTCAGCCACCCGGGTTGTGAAATGCGCTGTGTTTGAGCACAGCTGATAAGGTGCAATTCAGCTGCTGTTCGGCTGGCTAAGTAAGCCCTGCCTTGCATGGCAATGTCTGATAATGAGGTCCCAACCCGCAGCTCAGAATTCCAGCCCACTCTGCAAGGATGAAGGAGAACTTACAAATCCATTACCGTAGCAGGAAAGAATGCAAAATGGATTTTTAAAGGATAAAAAAACGGATACAAAAGTATATGTGCAATGATACGCTTACAATGTCCTTTTGCTCTACAATTAAAAGTTAAATAAAGATTTCCAATATTTCCAACCCATCTACCGCCATTTTCTCCAAAATGAGAGTGTGGCAAACACTGAGTTGTATGGATCTAAGCAAGTTCCCCTTCTAGATAAGAACAGCCCTGGCATGGCCTCTGACCCCTTGTTGAGAAGGTGTCCTCTGGCACTCTCGGGTGGGAGCTGTGCAGCACAGCCCGCAGCCACCTGCTCCTCCCTGCCCACTCCACCAGCTCCAGGTCCCCAGCCAGGCAGCACAGCCTCCAGGGACAGAGTGCAGCAGAAAGCAGCCACCAGTTGCGCAGGATTATATTCTAAGGACGGCCTCAACGTTGTCTAGGCTTCCCACTGTGGGATGGCATTCAGAGTGATGAAGGATTAGCCACCTGCAGAGCCATACTGGCCCTTTGGATGTCACATTTCTCAACAGCGCGCTAAAATGCAGCATTGTAGAAGATGACAGTCTTCACCATACAAGAGACATGAATTTCTGTTCAATTCACCATTAACTACTTTTTAAGTATTTATTGGCATATGAGAGATGTTTGTTTATATTTGGTTTGGAATTCAGGTATGCATGAAAGCAAAAGTCTGAATTTCCTTTCCATTTTCAGGATGCTTTGCTCAAGGAGTTTAGCATAAATCTCAGTTTCAAAGATCCCAGGTAGCACATGTAGTGTTTTTTGAGGGGTTTGGTTTGGTTTTTTTTTCCTAGGACTGAGGGTGGGACACCTAGGGAAAATACACTGGAAATATCAGGCAAGTTACACCTTCAAGTTAGGGTCTGGTTGCTCATTTCATGTTCAAGGCCCCTGCTAACAACTTTCTAGGTTGTGTCCACAGCACTTGTAGATACTGAGATAAATTTATCCCTGGTTAAAAGTGCTAATTTCAATAGTTATACCACGCATGAATTTGAGTCACAATGTCCTTTTAAAATGAGCCCGTTGGGATTACAGGACTGCAGTTAAACTCAGATATAACAATTAGCAAGATCAAGGCCACTGCTGGATCACAATTACAACGGAGAAAAACAAATGTACTAATGAGCAGCCAGACAAACATATGAAAATGAATAGCAACTTTAAATATCAGCTATTTGTAACAGCATGCTCATACAAACAGTCTGGAAGTTCAGCGTAATGATTACTCTGAAAAAGGAGAAAAAGCCCATGTGGATAGTAATTGTTAGGAGACAGTTATGTTTTAAGCAGATGGTAAAAAGTGTCAGTTTGAGGCAAAATATAGTTCTCTCTTCTGTTGAATAATTAATGGAAAGCTCCTTCTCTGCTGTAGCCATTGTAACTGTGTGACTGAATGGTCTCCATTTAAAAAGTCCTCATGTCTATGAGCTCAAGTCATCTCTTACAATCAGATTTTTTTCCAGGGCTGATATCCACTGTGCTCTCTCCCTCTCCTGAACCTCTTCCACAGGACAAATTCTGTTGTGTCTGATCAAGCAGAGCTTCCAGTGACAGTAATCAAGGCAGTTTGTTTCAGCAGTACAGCCTCCTTTTATTAGAGAAATCCTGACTCCACTGAAGGCAGCTGAAGCCTTGACATTGACTTGAGCCACGCAGACATGCCACGTGCTGAGTCCTCCCTCTTCAATGAATTGTATCCTTCTGCTGGTTTACACCAGGACAAAGGGTAATTTTCTCAGAAAGAATCCTGTTCTCAAGTGTTCACTGAAAATGTTCAAATACACTGAACTTAAAAAAAAAAGACAATACAACGAGCTCTAATTTCAGAGATGGTATCCTAATATTTAGAGCTTCTTATGATACCAACTGCCATGAGCTATTTCCATTATGTTCTTGCATGTGTTTCATAACAGAAGGAGGATCTGGGAGCCTAGGAGGATAGGAAAAAAGAAAAAAGGGGAAAGTGAGATGAAAAAGGGATAAATATGAGAAGAAAAGGAGGTGGTCAGAGAAAGCCACAAGAGATTACGCCCTAACTTACCACATGCTGAAAGACTCTGATGTAGACAAAGTGGTGGGGCAGGTCATGAAAAGAAATTTAAAGTTAGCAGGTCATGAAAAGACATTTAAAGTCAGCAGGTCAATGCCTGACTGTAGTGCTAGCCCTAGCAGAGCATGAGCAGAGGGGAAAGTAGCCACTTCATTAATTCTTTTAATTAATGCATTTAGCTGCAGTATTTGTCACAAAGTACTGGGTTTGTGCAAGCCCAGCACTAGTGGGAACTCAAAGCATTCGTCAAATTCTGTGTGTACTCAGAGATATAAAACCCTAAAGTTACCTCTGTCTCCACAGGCAGGGAAGGAAAACTCTTAGAACCACATGATGCAGACAGCAGGGAGCTGACAGCTCAGCAGAGCCTCTGCAATACTCTGAATCTCAACCTCTGGCTCTCCCCCACTGCCAGGACTTGCATCACTCTCAGCTACAGGCCCTGTGATCTCAGGGAATCTAGCTGTTTTCTGGGAAAGGATGAAATTACTGATGGGCAAGGATGGAGTGGTATGGCCTGCTTCCATTTCCTTACCACGCTGAGATCACAACTAAGGCGTGTTTCATTGCAAAGTTATTGCTTTTTAAAACAGGCCCTTACTGCTTTTCCTCACCAGTAAAGGGATGGCTGTGGTAGCTGGAGGGAAGGCAATATTTACAATGCAAAAACAGAAAAGAAGGCAAGAGCTACAGTTGTTCACTTCTGGCTAGATTACCTGAACTCGGTGGTACAGCCCAGGATGCTGCACTGAGCTCATGCTCTTGCTACATTAAAGGTTTATAACTAGAGAAAGAGAAGTTAATTCATTCATGCTCATGCAGGACGGGCAGATGGAAACCAGACCTTTTCTCCTCTCTCTGCTGCCTCTCAGCTCTGGGGCAAGAATCCAGAATCCTGAGGCATTGTTGCCGCAGGAGAACAGGCAGTTCACAAGCAGAACACCCATCACTGGTTTATGGCAATAAACACTGGTGGGTGAAATAAAGCTTCCATGTTTCCTCTTACATGCACCTTAGCTTCTGCAATTAATGACAAAACATGATTTCACATCAGAGGACATTTCATTCTGTCAGTCCATGCACGCAAATGCCCTTCACCACAGCAGAAATGGAGTACGGAAATACAAGCATTAAACACACTGAATTTTTAGTACGGCTGTCAGAGTAGTGTAAACAGCTCTTCCTATTAGCTCCTGTGATCCAGATCCTGCCTTGAAATTAAATCTTAAATCTCCTCTTGGAGATTGTATGCTAGCAGATTTCTTTGTATAATACTCACAGCTTGCCTTCAAACATGTGCTGCATAAATAGCTCAGGGAAAGGAAACACTTGTAAAGTGTTTTTAAAAGTCACACTTGTAAATTATTTGATCGTGCTATTCAGTATTTGCCAAATCCCCTCATCTTTCTACAGAAAAAGAGAGGTTCTGATGCCCTATGATCACAGCAAATTCTTTCAAGAGAAATCCCAAAGCTGACAATCTGCAGCCCCTTGTAAGACACAGAGAGGCAAGAAAAAGACATCTGATACCGATGACCTGAAGAATGCTGCTGTAAACCAGCTGTATCAGTCTTGCAGAAACCCTGAGCTATTTCTTATAAGTTGTTTGACTTCAACTTTCCAGCAAAGACTAGCAGCTAATGTAATGCTGCTTCAAGTTTACAGAAGACTCTCTTTTTAAAGACAATGTCTCTAAGCATCGGGTTTTCCTAGGCAGGATGTCTGCTGCACTTTGCCTGGAGGCTCTTGCACTATTCCTGCGATGGGCATGGCCAGCCAGGTCCTACATCCCAGGAATAAGAAAACTTTCTGGATACGAGGTCAAGCCAAGTTTTGCTCTAGACCAAGCTGCAGAGGCTGGAATTACGCTGGGAGCTAACCTGGTCCCTCTGCACTGCACTTGGTGTACAATTCTGCAATAATCCTGGCTTTTACCACACAAGCTCATAGCAAGTCTTCTTTGACTTCACAGGGTTGTCATAGGAAAGAGCTTTGCTTATGCAATAAAATTCACATTGAAAATAAAGATTATTTTAATCCTTGCAGTGACCACTGTTCATGTCTAGGAGCATGAGATCCTCAGCAACATGAGCACTGTCTTGAAGGCAATCAGTGTTCACTGATCTCACTTTAGCAGCATTGACCTTGAGTTCTAAACACAATGGATGATAGCAACCAAGTAATTATTTAAAAATGAAAGAGCAAGGACCAGCCCAGGACTTCTCAAAAATCAAAAGGCACAGAAACAGCTGAAAATGGCAATGAAGGAAGAAGCCTTTGAAGTGTCACACAAGTGTATGCCATTCAAGTAAAATGCCATTCTGACAGTCAAAAACGAAAACAATTATTCTAACAAAAAGGAAATAAATGAAAATTGAAAATATTTAAATGCAAGGCCAGGCAATGAGCTCAAAGATAAGGATTTGTCTATCATCTATTGGGGCACAGACAGCTTTTACTGGTGTGTTACAGCACCTTTCCTCAGCTGAATTTGTAGGGAGCCAGGGATGCTTTTGTCTTTTTGCACTCCACTCAACTGCATCTTTGACACATGATCTGCCTGAAGAGTGAGTGAAGACCTAATTCCAACCTTTGCTCATTGTTTGCATTAGGTACATTTCTGGCATTTTTCGCCCCTGCCAAGTATAATGCTGGGTGTGAAATGGGCATCACTTTCCCTTTTCTTGGTGCTGTCTCTAGCTCTAAAGGCCCATTAATTTCGTAGGAACAGCAATAACAAACCCAAGTAATAACTTCCAACCAAATGTTGCGGACAATAACAAGAAGCTTCACATGAAACTTTCATCTAAGCGCTAGAGATCGCTGAATGAGACTAGAGCTAAAAGCTGTTCTTTCTCCATGTTGAACACACTGTTTGAAAAAAACAAGTGAGGTCCTTTTGTCCTTTCTAACTTGCCAAAGTTAATGTTTCAAAGCAAGAGCTACAAATTATCAGGGAATTTGATTCCTGCCCTTTCTGACCCTAAAAACACATCCCTGCAGTACTGCTGGACACCTGACAGGCTGCCGAAGCAGAACAGGGTCTGCAGCCTCCACACAAGCACAGGCAGCTACACAAAATGCACATCAGCAGAGAATCAGCTGCTTTGCTAAGGGAGTGCTTCGAACACTAGGAATTTAGGGAGATAATTACTTTTACTGTCATTGCAAGCATTTTTGGATATTTAAATTAAGCTACTGATGGAGTTAAAGGAAGAGCTTCTTGGAAGATACCAGCTCTCTCTTCATGTTAGTTACCGTCAGAAACTGTAAGAACAAGGGGCTGCAGGTGTGACTACAAAGGAAGTGTTACATTCTTTATTTTCCACTGATAATAACCTAGGAGCCTGCAATAAATACAGGGGGCATGATGCTCCTTTTTAAGATACTGTGATTAATTTTTTAGCTAAAATTCTTCTCAGGCCCTACCCTATTATGATAGATGAGCATATAAACGTGCAATTTATCATTTTGTACTGCACTTCTTTCCTTTTACTCACACCTGATCATGTTTACAAGCAGATGTTTGATTCTCTTGCAGTCCATGTAGAGGATGAAGAAGCAGCAGCCTGGGAATGTGTTTATCAAACAATGTGAAACATCTGTCTTCCAACACACACTACATGCTTTACTTATTCACAGGACACACAAGTTTATATACAATCCACAATTACAGCCACCAAACTATTACAACTATTAATGCAGTTATCATAGAGTGCAGGAAGGAGCAGTTTCCTTAACCACCAAGGTATTGGGTGTCTGTAATATCCCGTATGTTTAATGTCTCCAGAGCACGTTTGCATGTCCCACCCTCACAGCCAGCAGATCCCTGGACAGCAGGGACTATAATAGAAAAGTCCACCACAGAAATGCCACTCACCCATTATTCACCCCAGAAGAAGCCTTGTGCCTGGACCTGTGGCTGGGGCAGCTGCTGCCCTCACCCAGGGTGTGAGGCACAGCAGGGATCTATGCAGCACACAGCAGGACAAGGTGACAACAGAGCTCTGCTGTTGAGCAGGTTTGCATGGCTACATTGCTTCCCACACACCTTCTGCAGGGCTCAGGGCCAGCCAGGGCAGCCCTGCACCTGGGGACAAGCTCCTGTTACCTTACAGGCATTCCAGTTGCTGTCCGGCTCCTGGTGCCATTCTAGTGAGTGGTTACACAACAACACCTGACTGTGGTCTGGCTGTACTCTTTAGAAAACAAATAAAGATACCCCTGCAACCCCCCAACATTTTTTCTCACACTATGTCTGACTAAGTCTTACAAATAGAAATCTACGGTTAATGAGCCTCTAGAGTTTGAGGGCAGGTAAACAAAAGCAACCAAGAAAGAAGTAGGATGGTACAGCTAATAAAAAAAAGACAAGATAAAAGTACATATACTAATGATTTCTGACAGTAAAGAAACCCTTTCTTCTAATTCCTGAAATAACCTGAATTTAAACTATTTGGGGAAGCTATCATCTTCCAATAGACAGAGTGCATATTTAGGACTTAAAACAGATTGAAAGTGAACATTTTGCAAAAATCATTGGGGAATTTAAATCCTTGTTTAATTGGTGCTGCATGAGCTGCCAGGAATAATTAATAAGGCTAAATTTAACTGCTCTGGCAGTATTTCCCTTTCAGACACAGATCATTTTGGCCAAAGACCAGGAGATCTAAATCAGGTCCATCTTTCCAGTGGTGCCAAGGAAGACCAGAGCTGGAGGAGATGTGATTCTGAAGCCGGAGTAGATGTGATTCTGAAGACCTGCAACCATTTTGTGTTCAATGGCACTGAAAAAAACTCTTCTGCCATAAGGTGCTGTTTCAGGCTGAAACCTCTTTTCAGTGGGGCTGCAAACCGGTGAAACCAGATGCAACCGAACAGGTTTCCCTGTTCTCTTCTGTGCTTTGGTGTGTGAGCTCTTGTTGAACTCACATGTTCAGCTCAGGAAGGAAAGCAAACCCAGACACCACACAAGCGAGCGATGGAGGTTAAGTGCTGCTTGGGGTGTGGGGAACTTGGTTTTCTGAGGTGTAAAGAGGTGAGTGACCTTTGCAGCCCAGCCTGAAGGCTGGTCTTCCTCAATTTCCTGCCTCTTAGAGCCATGCAGGGGAAAGAGCAGAAGAAACAAGTATAAACTTGTTATCCCCCTAATTTAATTTTAGCATCCTACTCCCACTGGTTTTCCTGTGAGAAGTTCAGGCATCTGGAATAATACTGTTGCATTAAGAAATGAGAAACAAATTGCTGAAAGGCACTGGGATTCAGGAAGTCTAAAGGAGTGCCTTCTGCTGGCAAAAACAGCTGCCCCTAAGAAAATCCACTCAAGATGCTGCCTTCAATTCTCGAGGTGCAAGGCCTAAATTTGAAGGCAAATCAGGCTCACATCAGAACATGATCACAATAATCCAAATGGCTCAGCAGCAACTTCAGCACAGCAGCAGCAGCTCAGAAAAAACTCACCTCCGGCAGCAATGTGGAGGTGAAAACCAACCTGCCAGTCATGGCAGCAGGACCTAACCTAGGTGTTAGCTCACTGACTTTATTCGTGTTCTACCACAGGAAAATGAGTCCAAAGCTCATCCCTGTTAGATGGCAACAACCAACCCTGTCCCATGCACAACCTCAGTTTCTTCTTTCTCTACCATATAATTAAAGAGAAATAAAAGAATGACGCATAAAAGCCAATTGAGTGGCAGTTTACAAATAACTGTATTCTCATTAATTACCAGACTGTTTGGCTGTGGGAAGGAGCACCAGGAGGTTTTGTTGTTGTTGTTTTAACACCAGAAATACTGCAAAGCTCATACTGGATGATGCACGCAACTGTTCTTCAAGATACAGTGAAGAACAGAAGTACTCATAGCAAAGACTGCCTTGCATGAGGTAAGAAAATTTGTATTTTCATCCACAGTGGGAGAAGACAATGCTGCAGACTTAAAAGTAATTGTCCAAGCATCAAGGGAACAACCATAGCACAGCGAGAACTTTAAATTACTTTAGCACTCCATATAAGAAAGGTTTTAAAATCCAGAACATACTATCTCTACTCAGAGAGAAAATTTGGTTTTGTGGTTAAGATGAAACTGGAAATTCAAAACACATGTTAATTCCTAGTCTGCATGACATGGGAGTAATCTGATTCTCCGTGTCCCAGTTCCTCACCTATAGCTAAAAATATTACCTTTTTTTTTAAAAGCCCTGCCTTTTAGATTATCAGCTCACAGAGCAGGTATTACATCTTATTTTGTATTAGGTACAGCATTAAGAATAAAACTGGCATAATCTCAGATGGGCAAGCCTATATTAAAACTTAAGTTTCTATGGCAAGATTTTAATTTTAACCTAATTCGAAGTCTTGTCATGTCTTACTTGGGATGAACTTAAAGGAAAGACAATAATAGCATCACACCTATATTTCATGCACTGCAATAACCCTTGGAAGAAAAGCATACCACAGAAAGTGAAAAAGAGATGAAATATGGCTGTAAACCTCGCACTAACACAGTGCAAATGAATACGGATTCAGCTCACCTGTCTATGCTGTGAATGTGGAGCTGAGCCTTTTCCTTCCAGTTGCTCTATCAGTGGCTGCCACTGCCATTGTGTCCTGTCACTAAGCACCCTGCTGCCATCTCCTCACCTGCTTCTCACCCCTCACATCTGCACCACCATTCCAACCCAGCCTGAGGGAGCTGGAGGGTGGGGTGGGGGGCATGAAGCAGGACAGGGAAGGAGAGCAGCTCTGCATATCCCCCAGCAGAAGCATTGCTTCCTGCCTGCCTCCCCTCAGGAGCACAGGGGCTCTTTTGGGGGGTTGCTTGGCTCTGCTCCTTGCATCCTTCCAGCACAGACGCACCTCCTGAGTGGAGGATGTCTGACCCCTTTGAGCTGCTGCTCTAAACCTTGTAGCCTACAAACCCACAGTCCTCCTCCACTCTTGGGAATCAGCGCTCAGCCTGTAAACCTGGGGGTTCCACGTGTTGCACATTACTTTGCACGCTTCCAGCCAAGATCCTGCCAAACCAGCGTGATCTCTCCAAGCACTACTGCCTGGCCTGAACAGCTGCTCTCACCTCCATGGGCAGCTCCCTGCACTTCCCCGAGCCCCAAGTGTTCCCTTGCCCCAAAACAGCACCCATCCCTGACCACTGAGGCGGCACCAGTGCCTGCAGACCGCTCCTGCCCTGCACAAACCAGCTGGCCCAGTCGCCTCTGGGTGCGGTTCCCTCCATTTCCCCTAATCCATGTTCAACCACACCCCGTGCCCTTGTCAGACATGCTTTTATTCTTCAGGCAAATGTAGGCAAAACATCTGCCTGCCACAACCTCTTCCCACCTCTCCATGCAGGCTCTGAGTTGCTCTCTCTCTTTGGAGGAACACCTGGCTCCACTCCAGTGGGTGTTGCTGGCAAAGCTTGGTTTTACTGGAATTGCATATGGCAGCCTATGCCAATGCCATTTGCCAGGGTCCTTGCTTCCCTACAAATCAGTGACTCCTCATAGGCTGAGCCTGAGCAGGCTGCTTGGAGCACAGGTGATGATTCCCCATTGCCACACAGGTTAATAGAAAGACTTCTGGTGTTTCAACATCATTTGCAAGAGGTGACTCCTGAACTAGCCTGGCATCTTGAGCTGTTAAATTCCCCATCAGTGACTTCTAGGGACAGTCCTCCAAATTATTTGGTTGTTCAGAGCTCCAAGCTGGATCTCAGACCTATATATCACATTCAAAATAGGCTAATCAGTGAATTTATAAAAAGAACTGTGGAGGCCTAGATGGCTGGCAGTACACACCAAATAATAATTCAAACAAACACTGCCTGCCTGTGATGATAAAGGACAATTGCACAAACAGGCAAACACATCCCAAATAGACTGCACTGCAATCTGTCTCCATATAGCCCCATGAGTCACGCTGGGTTGGAAAATACTTTATAAATGCTAGTACTGGCAGGCAATAATTTTAATTAGATACGGCCTAATTAAAAAAGAATAGAGGCTTTTATAGTTCATGCTTCCCCAGTGTGTAGTAGGGATCCCCACTGGTTGGCAAAGAGGAAAAATGTTTGTATTATTTAATAAGCACAATGTTATCAGCAGAGCTTTAATGCAGGATTAATGTATTTGCTCTGGCTCACCAGAGTGAAATGCTGACTGGCCAGGGTGCAGTCTGGATGGAGGAAGATCACAAGCATTTCACATTTCCAGATGAGATCTCAAAATGTATCAAAACAATAAAGTACATACAAGGAACTGGCTCAACATTCTGGGTGTTTATTAAGCTGCATGTGAGTGTTAGGCAGATTCATTGAGAATAAAAATTAGCCTAAAGCTGCAAAGAAGCACCTCAGGTTGATCAGCCTCTCTGCAAGCATAGAGTAATGAGGAGAGAGAAGTGATCCCAGTGCCCTCATGGCAGCTCTGTGCCTGCCCACAGCCCAAAGGTCCTCCACAGAGAGGATGATGCATTCCTGGGTGCTCAGAGCTGGCAAGCACTGCCATACCAGCCCTCAGGCCTCAGCCCTCCACTGCAGAGAAGGAAACAGCCACAGAAAGCAGAAATCCAGTGCTCCCATGACCCAACACACTGGCAGCATAGATTCCCCTCTCATTTTCACATGTCACTGTGTAATGCTTCCACTCTTCTGGCAGAGGAAGCAAAAATACCGCAAGAAAAAGCACTTCCTGCAGTACTTCTGAGCTAGTCAAGTCCAGGAAATAATGGAAACTACAGTCATGCACAGGCTATTTGGGTTTCTTGTGTTCTTTTGCATTTCTCTTATTTCCTGTTTTTTTCACAGGAATATCTGAAGCCATAAGCCTGTATGTACGTACATGACAGAATTAGACTAGTAATTTCTCCCTGCACATCTTAAAAATAATAGAAACCTTTAGTGAGTGATGGCTGTGCATCATGTTCACCACACTGCCACAGCCAGATTGCTCAGTCTGCAGCACCTTGGATCCCAGGGGTGTTACAGACTAACTGAAGACCATTCTTCCTGCTCAGAGGATCCCAGTGAGCTTGTCTCACACACCAGCCCAACAAGCTGAAGATCTGCAGTGTCTCCCTGAGAGCCTGCTGCTTTGCTACAATCCAAGGACCTCCATGAGTTCAAGCCACCCTCCACATTACCTGCTCTTGCATGTGAAGGTGCTGGGGGCTCCCCAGGGCCAGGACAAGAGGCCAGGGTCAGGTGTGGGAGGGCTGCCATGGGGCACGGGCTGCCTGGGGCTGTCTCACTGGCGTCAGTAGTTCTGCTAAGAGCAAGTGCTGCTTTCAGCAATCTTGTATTGATTTGCCTCACCCAAGGTCACTTTGAAGATGATTTATATTAAGAAAATCAATTTTTCAAAAAGTCATTGCTGAAAGCAATGCTTGATTTCTAAATTCAGAGCACAGCTGGGCATGTGTCTGAATTACCCAATTGTTATTAAAGGCAGAAGGAAATCTGCCCACACCATTGCTTTACACTGGAAACATACGATGAAATTTCTATCACTCACCATTGTAATTCAAAAAGACTTAAAAGCAAAAGACTGCCTCCTTATAATTTTGGCTTTCTCAACCCCACCTGAAGTTGCTAGCAGCATCTGCTTTGTCCTGGGAAGGAAAAAGGGGTTTTGAAATCCAGTCCTTTCCAAGTGTTTTGACCCAGTTTCATCATTTCCTTCCTCAGTGAAATATGCATATTCACCTCCTTTTTATTAACAGAGAATCAGATGACACTTAGTCATCTGTTACTCAAGGTTCTGCACAGATATCATGCAATGTGGACAGTAACTCAGTAGTATAATGTCAGGAATATTTCCCTGCTTCCAAGTCCATTCATGTTTATCTTCTATTGGATAACTGGATGCTGTACACACATAAATGTTCTGCATCACTACCTGTGGAGGTCTCAAAAACCTTTTAGCAAGTTCTTTTCAGTTCTGAGCGTCACTCGTAGCAATCTCTGTGAGGACCCCCTTGAATGCCAGAGTCTCAGAGGTGAATCCTCACACCATCCAGAGCAGTGAACTGGCTGCTGCCCTGGCTCACTCCCGCCTGCAGGCAGGGTGCAACCAAACCAAAACACAAATATCACAGGAAGAGGTAAAACTGGAAGAGAGCATAGCAGGGCAGAGGCCCCAGCTTGCTGTGGCCTGCTTGCAGCTGCATTAGACAATCAGGGCAAGTTTCCAAGGAGGGTGCAAATAGTGGGGCTAAGGCATCTTGACACGACATTTTCTTCTACTCATACAGTTAACTAATGGCTGAAAGACCTGTGTAGAATAGTGAGAACTGGGGTATGAGCAGAAGAGCAGAGGCAGGAGCCGATGTCCCTGTAAAACCCCATGTTCAGCATTCTCCTAAAGCTCCTGAAGGAACTGATTTATACACAGAGATTTTTCTCAAACACTGTTTTGGAAATATGTCCTCTCAGCCAGAGCCTGCCAGCCAGAGCTGTAGTTATACCAGCTTGCTGCATGCTCACCCTCCTTCAGACTGGGATCGGTGCTTTGCCAGCACTGGGGTCACCAGCTGGTCAGGCTGCTCTGCCTCACAGGCGGCTGCAGGACTGTACAGCTTCTACCTGTCTTTTCACTACAGAAGAACCTGAGCAGCACAGCCTTTGTGCAAATGCAGCCTAGCTCTGACAGCCAAGTGTGTGCGCAGCCTGTCTGTGCATTCACACTTTAGCTGGATAAGGCTAAACTTGCAATGTTATGTGACTATTCAAAGCATTTCCCTCCAAGACTTGGTCTGCCATCGGTGGGTCTCCTTAGCGGGCTGTGAATCACCAGCCTCTTCCCTCCTTTACTCTCTCGCCTCACCCCACCTCTCCAGGCAATCACATAACTCCTCGCTCTTGCTGCTCCAGTTTGCTAAACTGCCCTTCTGCTCGTAGGCAGGAGACACAATTGTCATCTCCTGTTACAAAGGGAATAGCAGTTGCACAGCTCCTCTCACCCACCACAGATACCTTCAAAGTCTGAACTGTCATCCTAAAAAAATACTGTACTCTTAAAATAGTTAAAAATATATTTACACCTCAAAAAGTCGCTTAAATAATACATTAGTCTGTGATAGCTGCTAATTTTTTGAAGTCTTCACTAATGTACATATTTATGCACATAAAAATGTAATTATATGCTTTATATAGTCGTTTATCCTTTTCAGTCCAGCATGAGGAGCTGCCAGGGTGCTGTCAGCACTGCGAAGCGCTGACGGCAGGCGATGCCTGCTAGCTGCATCCAAGCACTTACAGAATGCACGTGTCAAGTGCTGCACATTTCCTGGTGTCAGCACCGTTTGCTCAAACAAAAGGATGGGTTTAGGCTTTCCTGCTGATCCTTTTTTTCCAGAGAATGGAGGTGTTCCTTCATCTATTAAGTGAAATATAGTTTGTGAAGTGTTAAGATTATCGATATAAACTGAAGTTGTTGCTGCAAACCTACAACACAAAACCGTCATAATTACATAAGTATAATAAATGGTTGTCTGAGTCATCTGTAACTGGGAAGCATCACTGAGATGCTTCTACCAACACAGCTGGGCCTGGAGCAAGCATTCATTAAAGCTCCTTAATCTGGGCTACTTAGCCATCCTTACTGAGGCTGAGTGTTCCTGCACTCTGTGTTAAAGCCAGCGAGATGAGATATACACACACCAGCTGAAGGAGAGAGGGAAGATTATGAATCCCCGCCCTTGCAAGAATAATTAGACAAATATCTCCCCGGTCTTATTTAGTATCACGGTAAGTTTGGCGACTATTTGCCAAGGTTATTCAGTGTATTAGGAGCTCCCTCATCACAAAACCCTCCTTTGGCCTTCAGCTTTGAATTTTGTATTAACCAGTCCTGACTGGTCCAAGATGTGTTACAGGAGATTTCTGGAGCCATTAGCATCTAAGTATTTTCACTGTATATTTTCAGCCATCTGTGAGCAGACTAATACAGCAGTACTGACAGGTTCTTCAGTCTCCATGACTGGATTACATAAATTCAATTACACAGTCCAGACAATTTTTTCTGAAGCATTTGCTTTACATCCCCTATCTGTGCATTTTATGTCCTTATCTGTAGGACAATGCTCTGTACTGACTTCGTAGTTTGCTTTTTCCTTCACACATTTAAATAATTAATTCAAAAAATGTATGCAGACATCAGGACCAATCTGCCTCTAATTGAAAATTAGAATATTGAAGCTCACAAATTATGCCATTTTAAAATTATGTAATTACATCATGGGTGGTGGGGAGAAATAAGACACGTCCATGTATTAAAATAAAAATGCAGGGTAACATTTCCTGCCCTGTTTTTACATTTGATGAAGTTAACCTTTTTTTCTTTGTCCTATATCAATATTCCACCTAAGTCTACTGTATTTTAGGTCCAACTGGATGTTCTTATTCACCCTGCCATTAAGAGAAATGGATCCTGATGCCATATTAAAAATTGAATTTATGAGTCTGCCACTCAAATGCAAGGACCAAGGAGGGGTGGAAGGATATGAGACTATGGAAACATCAAAACAACTCAGATAAAACTATATGCAACTGTAGGAAAGCAAAACAGCAGCTTTATACAAGCACTGAAATAAGGCACCCAGCCCCCTCTGTCTCTTGTAATGGCAGTATAAATCCTTTCCATCAGGAGGATTTTCCCCTTTCATGATTTGAAATGCTGGACATGTGTGACACAACAGAAGGAAGGAATTTAACCAACTTTAGTAGAATTGTGAGGGACAAAGAGTGAGTTTTCCCAGTCCTGTAGGTTTCAAGGAGATACGAATGTTGCTAAGAGTTTTGCTTTGGAAAAAATCCAACCCCAAAATTCTGACAGGAAGTGTGTACTACCACTGACAAAATACATTGCTGTGCAGAAGGGATACAGACTTGCCAAATCCTCCCCAAAAGGCAGCTCCAGCTTGTGGATGCTGAACCACCTGTGTGTGAATTGTGGTGTGCAGCTGCCAAATGTGGCCCAATAACCCAGCAGTTATGTACAGTTATGTCAAAATTATCAGAATTCTACTAAACATTAGTGGGGGAAAAGAAAACAATAAAGTTAATAAATATTTAAGGTCCTCAGAAGACACACTACTAAAACAGGTCCATAGCTTCCATTGCAGGGCCTGAAGATACCCCCAAGAAGAAAATCAGTCATTTCCTCCAATCTGCTTGCCTGAAGCAAACAGACAAGGAATGATACTGATATAGAGGAAAAATAGGTCAATTTTATCTCTTTGTATTTTATGCAGCTACTTTCTATGATAAATAAAGATTTCTAGTGAGGCAATCTCAATTTCTGTGCAGTACATTATATATTCCACTCATTCATCTACTTTCTAAGATGAAAGACCTGAGTGACTACACTGGGTTTGATAGAATATTAATTAATGCATAACACTCCAGTGTTTAATTTAGCAATGGTCTAACCACATGATAGTCATAAATGCTAAATGATTATTCCTAGGCATACAAGTTCTTCCTAGAGAAGCCCAAGAAAGCATGGCATTGAAGATTTTAATGTATGAACCCACAGAACAAATTAAGAGAGAAAAAAATTCAATTTTTTTTTTTTTAACTGAGAAACCTCAAAACTGTTTTGCTGTCTACCACTTAGTCCATAAGGCTGGAAGGGCTGTGGACAGCAAATGCTTTATCCACAGTGAACACAGTTTCCCTTCCTTCTTAGCAGCTGGCTGAGAGGAACTAAACTTAGCAGGCCTGAGGTGTAGGAAACCAGATAGCACAGTGTATGGCTGGATAGGAAATACAGGGCTCAATGTGTTTGAGGTTAAGATTAAGCCCTGACTTCCTTTGGGTCTATTTTAAACGGTGGCAAATGATGGCATGCTTTCTTACAATAAAATGACAGATGATCAAAGGTCGAATATGATCTGTATGTCAAGCATTTGTAGAAGGACCTTTCTTTGGGGGACTGTGCAGGAAGTATTTTAACATGGTGTCTCATACTTCCCCTCATCTCCTCATCTGTGTTTGTTCAAAACACACCAGTAACTGGGGAAAGCTGGTTGAATGGCTGCAGAGAACTGGCCAAGCAGTGTGTGCCTGCACAAGGAAAACAGTTGGGTTTGGATGGAGGGAAGGAAAGACTACCATGGCTCAGCCATTGCTCATGTGAGGAAAACAGAAAGACAGCATTAGCTGTGCTCACACATTCAGGTGCAACACCTGGGAAACCAAGATATCAACACGTTGAAGCCATCTTCCCAGCCCCCCTGCTGGAGGTAGCCAGAGATCAAAGCAGAAAAAGTGTAAAAAACAATTTGTAACCCCTGCTTTTTCCAGCTGCCATTTTAAATACAGTTTTGCAATGCCTATAGCAAACAGGATGTACGGCTCAGTGTGTCATGCTGAATACAAATGGCACACTTGCTAAATTTGCTAGCATTTTATATTACCCATGACTGCTGCTGGGGCAGCCAAAGGAGGACTTCACCTTTAGGTGAGATTGAAGAACAAGAACACACAAGTCTTCACCCCAGAATGTGAGGGGGAACCTGAACACCACAGCCATCCTGTCTGTCACAAGGCTCACTTACTTCACTCTCTTTCTCATACCTAGAAATCTGCAGAATAAAAGCCTGTGTTTGAAAATTCCTTTTAACCAAACTTTTCAACTTGCCTCAGGCAGTGTTGCAACAGTCACAGCTCCAGCTCTGACCTGGAGCCTGCTGGCAGCTCTATAGCTGCCCCTGCCAAATACTTGTCCCACTTCACTAAGGCAAAGGAAGATGTTGTGGTTTATTCTTTGCTAAGAAAGATAATTGGGATCACTTTGCTTCTCTGAAAATCCACAAAAAAACAATTTATTAGTTACAGGAAGAGTTGAAAATAAAACTGTTCAGCCCACAGTTTCTGAAGGTCCTGCTGGCAGCACCTACTCTCATGAAGAATTGGTCACTTTTAAGTGCAGCTGTGTGGACTGTTTAAAAGCAGCACAAAGCTGCTACCACTGAGATTTGACACTGGCTTAACAGAGCAGGGACAAATTTTAAGCATAGAATATTAAATATGTATTTGAATCAGAAAAGCCCTCTCTGATGTTAAATGGGTGGGAAATCAGGAGAACATTTTATAAAAAGCCATTGTGTTTTCTCTACACGCTGTCCTTCTGCCTCTGGCAGCACAGCCCATTGAACTGGCTGACAAGATGCCAGAAGGAGTCCTGGGGACTGAAGGGCAGTTTTAGAATGCACACCACAGTCTAAACAGTGAGAGGTGAATATCCTCTGAAATGCCTCTGTGTTGTACAGAGAAGCATGGGTACCGTTTCCCCATGACCCTTCTAGGATTTGTTAGCTTCCCAAGGGGTTCTGTGAGTGGTATCAGACTGGAGCCAGCTCTGGGTGTGAGTGAAGCCCCATGGAGAAGACAGTGGGTACTCCTGTTACAGGCATGCTGCACGTCCCAGTCCTTCCATGACCAGCAGGAGGGGGACACATACTTTGCCTGCTCAGGCAGCTCTTGGCAGGTATCTCCAAGCTCCTACAAACAAACAGGGCAAGGAGATGCCAG
This sequence comes from Bombycilla garrulus, assembly GCA_013400315.1. Taxonomy (NCBI): domain Eukaryota; kingdom Metazoa; phylum Chordata; class Aves; order Passeriformes; family Bombycillidae; genus Bombycilla; species Bombycilla garrulus. Next base: position 128,703 of record VXBU01010442.1, on the reverse strand, counting down.
CCATCATATAGAAGCAAACTGGCACAGACAAGAGGTATTTTACTGCTCTGAATAAAAGAAACCCATCGGCAATGCAACCATTAGGAGAAAAAAAAAGAGTAATCCCATCTAGATGTACATGATAATAAATGTAGCATCTGACTCATACTAAGATGTACAAACCATAGCTTTTTGGACTAGTGACTGTCCTACTAAAAAGCTTGGGATCAAAAAAAAATATCTAAAACATTCTCATTTGATGTGAAGTATTATTACTGTCAGAACAATAGGAAAAAATAGCCAAGTTGACATTTTGTGTTAAAGCAACTATGCTGTTTGATAAGTTTTAAGTTTGGGATTTCATAAAATCCATCTTTTCTGTTGTTTTTTATAATAAAATAGCGGGGGCGCAGCACTGGACACAGGATTCAAGGTGCAACCTCACCAGTGCCAACTACAAGGGGAAAGCGTTTAGAAAACACCAGACTATTTTCCAGATATTGTAATTCCACCTTGTGTCTCTGTCTGAAGGATTTTACTAAATTCAAGTTAAAATTACTTATGCTTCCAGTTTCTGTAACCTATTCTCTGGCTGATCACCCAGCTCTAATGTGCAAACATGAACAAGAATGAATTAACATGAATTAACAAACATGAAACACGACTAACTCGACAGCTCCCCTGAAACAGGGGATAGCTCAACAAAATAATGAGCTCAGTTCTGACCCATACCTCTCAGTTCTGCCCCATTTTGACAGATGTCAAAATGACAAGCAGGAGCAATTTGGATAAAGACAGGCTGTGGTGATCTGGAGGAGCTGACACAGGAGGACACAAGAATCTGGTCCCTGGCACATCCCTGTCCCACAGCTTGCTGTCTTCCTACATCATGGCAGCTGTTAACATTTCAGCATGCACACTACAGATCAGCATGAATAGTGAGGCTGCAGGGAAGAGAGGACACAAATGTCTCAGCCTTCAGTTTTAGAAGATCAGCAGCATTAAGGCATTAATCCTCTCAGCTGTGAAAGAGCTCCCAAGATTTGTCTAAGAGTAGACAGAAAAGCTCAAATGCTGTCACAGTGAAGGGTGTGGAGGCTGGGAGAGCCACATTTCCTCACTGGCTGTACCCATGTTAGCTGACTGCCAGCAAAGGGCATCCACCTCCAGCTTTACCTCAGCAGGGTGTCCTGCCTGCCTGGAGCTGCCATTGCTGAGCTTTCCCCACCTCCAAACTGTAGTGTAGGGAATGCAGAGTAGGATCCTCAGGGTAGGAAGGTCACGACTGAGCCATGTGAGGCCATTGCAGCTGCTGGAGCGGATCCCAGGGCACAAAGTCAGGCTCCACCTTTGGTGCCAAAGCTATTGCCAGGGCATTTCCCCTTACTGTGACCCCCTTCTGGTAGAGGAATGGTAATGATTTTCCCCTCAGGGGAGGCTGACAAGGTGGAAGCTGAGCTTTGACCCACATATCCATTCAAAATTACATTCTCTGTATTCACTTACATAAACATTTTTCTAGTATTTAGACCACATTTTTGTTTGTAGGCTTTGTCAATGCAAAAACTTACCCAGAGCCTTCTGGAGTCACTTAGAGACTCCTCAGAGAATACAGAAGGTTTGAGGAAAGCATGAGGCCTTGCTTAAAAATAATTTATGCTGTTTAAAATAATTTACATAATTTAAAAACAGTCACTACATTTAAGCATATCAGACAGAATTTCCATCATTTCACAAATGAAGTCTGTGATTGACAACATGGTCTCCACAGAAAGACTTCTTCTCAGGTGCTCCAGCTTTGATTCAGCACTGAGTGAAACAGCAGTAGAAACAATTCATATTGTTCTGTAAAAGCAATGGCCAGATATTACATATATTTTAATCAGGGCTGATGAGAAGGCTCAGTATTTTTCTTCTGAACATTCTAAATACAGGCCTGGCGTGGATTTTCTGGGGGAAGCACAAGGGATTTGTAGCCTCAGTTCTAATATTGCCCACACGTTGTGTAATGGGACATGGGAAGATCTGCACACCAGGGCAGCAGCCATCCTTCAGTATGACAGGGTATGACCAGAGACATGAACTTTAGATCTGAAAAAGTACTGAAATATTCAGAAAGGCTACACAGGATAATGGTGAAGGGTTTAATTCACACTGAGCCAGTGTGGCTGGAAGGATAAGCACAAGCATTAAAGCATAGGAGTTCTCTTGCCAGCTCTGCCACTAAGTCCATGCAAATCACTTAATCTTCCTATTTGGTTACCCCTTTGCTAAAAGGGGAATGTTAATGTTTATTTACCTTCCAACTCACAGGCATGTTGTGAGGATTAATTAGTTAATAACTGTTAAGTGCTTTGAAGATACAAGTGACTCTGCAAAATACTAAGTATTATTAACTAACATTAGGCTAATGATGCAGATAGGAGTGGCAATTTTTTAATTAGCTGTATCAAAGCAGAGCCTAGGATTCAGCCTGAGATGCATAGTAGTCAGTGAAAAATTAACAAGGTTATAAGAAAGATTATAAAATATAGTGAATTTATTTCCACTGGTCCACTAGAACATAAAAAGCCACAAAAAAAAGCCACAAAAAAAGCCACCCAAAAAAATAAAATAAACCCAAAGAAAACCTAAACAACTGTGCAATTCCGGACCTAGCAAACCTCCGTCTCTATTAATAACTCAAGATCACGTTCTAAAAACTGTTGCTTTGCACCTTGATTAGTCATTTCCAATATGCAAAGTGTTATGGTTTTGAGTTGGTGGCAATTTCCACTCCTACATCTTGCTCTGCACCTGTGAAAATAATGGCACACATTTTAAGGGAGGCAAGAATCAAGTGCAACATGCAGGCCTTAAATACTAACTTTTCACAACAGATTTTCTTGGCATTAATTTCTATCAAACTTTGGTGAGAAATACGGGCAGTTCTGGTACAGCTGAGTGAGAAGGCTGGATTTGCATTCAGACAGATCTCCTGATCTGAAGAAAGGGACAGCCTGGGGTTTGTGAGGGCTGGCTACTCAGGAACAGCATTCACCTCTGCCTTATGCTACTGTTGTAGTTCTAGCAAAGAAAGATGGTAAAGACACAGTCTGGAAAGTTGAGACAGCAACTAAAATAACTTCGCAAGATGCTTCCTCAGAGCAGCTGTTCACATAGCGCCACTGAGGAAGCCAGGTGCAGCTCCTAAGAGCCATCAGTAGCTTCCACCTGTGGACCTAAATCACTTGCTGCTTATCCCGAAAGAATTGCTCAATTTCAATTACAATCAAGCATTTTATTGCTATTTGCAAACAATTTACAATTCAAGTATATAACAGTAATTATTTCCATCTTATTATCTTGTATGATTCTCAATACTGTAGTTCCAGGTGGACAAGGCAACATTTTCTCAACTCTCTTTTTTCACTTCTCCACCTAAGCCAGTGAACTTAGTTTTGGTTCTTGCTTTTTTAAATTACTTTAGTGGTAGCAGAGGTAGGTAAACACACAATGATTTTAGGAGGGAAAAAAGATTTCACTCCATAGACCTCTTTTTTAGTAAGTCTTCATACAACTGTTCTGATCCTAGACAAGACGTTTAACTTCTATTACCTCACAACATCTTTGTGGAAAAGAAAGATTATGAGACAGAGCAACACGGAAGTTGAAAAAGCTGAGAAGAGAGAAGGATTCCATTTCTTTCCAAAAATCTGCAAGACTTTTTTTGAGTGTTACAGAAACACCTTAAGCTCTGGTGCTGTGAATGTCTTTTGGCAGACACAATATTCATTGTGAGGCAAAAATGACCTAAGATACTCACAGAGTCCTTTAGACTCAGGCAGATGGATGATTAAGGAAGCAACACAGCCAGGCTCTGCTGCACTTGAGCCAGCTGAGAGGAAGGAGGCAATTCCTCTACTCTCACGTCCAGATTACAAGGCTCAGAGGCACAACGTGATTCTCAGAGGTACAGGTTTGACACCAGCTTGAGAAGTCTCATTTCTTTCTGCATTGCAATGTGCTAAGTCCTTTGGGGATCCCTACCTGGCACTCAGTTTCCCAGGTTCTCTCCTCTTGGGGAGGGCGGGAGAAACGCCTTTCAAAGCCATCCCCTCAACACTTTTCTCAGAAGAGAAGCAGCTGCTGCCACTAAAACAGGTAGGGAGAAGACTTTCTTTTGCTGAGCCAAGTGAAAGCTCCTAAAGCCTGACATTCAGTTACAAGGCCTTGTACAGCGAGGTGACAAAATGTAATTAACCATTAGGTACATAAAGTTATTGTAAAACTTAAATACAGCAATATCTTCAACAACTGCATCTCAACACAGGAAATAGAAAGGTTGAATTTCACATTTCAGTGTAAGGCTCAAAGTAGTGGTGACTGTCAAGGATGCTTGGCATTTTAGTAGTCTTCTGAAGATCAAGTTCTGTTTTCAGATTTTTACAACATAACTAAAGAGTATTGATTTGAAGTTAAGTTTTATGTAAATCACCCCTGAATTTGATCTGTTTATCTTAGCAATATGTGGAGATTTTCCCTTCTAAAATACAGTGAACAAAGATTCTTTTACATGTTAAAAATATATTCATTGTGGCATACCTTCTCCTGCATCTTATTTACTAAGCTCTAACATCAACTCAATATTTCTGTTTGACTGCAAACACCAAGGCACGTTAGGAATATACCTACAATCCACTTATAACACTGGAAAGGTTACAAACATTTAAGTAAGAACAAAGGCCAAAGACCCACTCTAAATATCGTGCCCTCTGGACATACTGTTGCCTAATCTATTTTCACATGGGTTTTACTTTTGCTGCTGAAATTGCTGGCTATTGCTTGACACATAGCGTTGGACTCAAAATACTAGAAATCTGAAATGCTAATGTGTTTTCCACTGTGTGTAATTTCTACCAATCAAATACATCATCCACAGTTACTTTTATCTCAAGCCAAGACTAGCAAGGGCAAAACGGTGTCTTTTATTGGCTTGGAGCTTCTTCCATTAAATTCCCTGCTTTTTCAACCTCCAAAGCAATCACAGGCTGACAGCACCATCCTGGATTTTATTTTGCAGTATTGTCAGCCCCTCTTCTTTACACATGGAGAATCAGAGGGGCGGGGATCCTTCTTGAGGCAAGGAGGCACATTACTTGCAGGCTGCCTGACAACAGGGGAAATTGCTTTTTCTTTTTGAAACACACAGTGAAGGGTCAGGCTCAGCGAGTGCAGAAGCTTCTGCAGAGCCTCCGGGAAGAAGAGGAAAAACACTTCATGCTCCTTGCCAAGGCGTTTTAGATGCTAAGTGGAGCAGCAGCAAACCTGAACCAAGTGACTAAAGCCCTCACAAGCCAGCCATGCAAACAAGGAAAACAACCCTTCAGGAACAGATTTTTTCAAACAACCCATAGCAAAACAAACAAATGCACATTGTTACAAATAGCATCACCTCCTACCATGAACGAGAGATGCTGCTGTTTAAAGGATAGAAAAATTGGCTCTTTTGAGCACAACATCCAGTGCTTCAAAACCTGCTAAATTACCAATGCACCTTCTATTTTCCAAAGGCACAAAGGCACATCTACAAAGGCACGCACTCAGCCTCATCACACACAGCTCAAGCAAGCAGATCCAGCATGCTTTAAATTATTTTGAGCAGATCTGGCACAACTTTTTTGCAGTTCAAAAGAACCTGCCACAGCATCCTTAGAAGATCTGCAATTGCTCACTCCAGTGTCCTGGGCACAGAGATGCTGTGAACACAGAACAAAGTCAGCACAAGCATCTCATAACTCTTGTTGACATTATGACAGCTCCCAAGGCCAAGAGCCAAACACTGTAATTCCTACTTGTGTTGCTCACAGGCTAAAGAAACACAGTGTTACTCTGAGGGCAAAGGCATTTTTCCATTTTCTTGCATAGCTGATTTTACATATAAAAGTTAACATTAAACATCTGACTAAAACTGGTCAGAGAACACAGTATTTTCTCTGGAGAAAAAGAGAGTTGTAGCATCTACCATGGCTAAAATCCAAAGTAACATCAAAGCGCTGTTGTATCCAGGGCAGCGGAAAAAGATCCATCAGCATTCAAGGCACCAGACTGCCAAAGCTCCTGCCTACCAAGTCCCACACAGAAATTTTGTTGTAAGACCCACACAAGTCCTCATCTCTAACTGAAGAATTAAGAGGGCAGCAAGGAATGAGAGTGCCACTACATCTCTAAAAGCTAATAATTTTCATACTGTTTTGTTGTTTCATCACATAGCAGCTATGCACTTTGGAAAATGAGATATAAGTGAATATGTAACATTACAGCGATAGCTGCTTACAGCAGGGCCGTGAGATAAATACCAACACTGCTACAACAGATGTATTCAATTTTGTATGTACACGGGTCATTAATAAGTAAGATTCAACAATGGTAATAAACCTTGAAAACAAATTAACTGGTTGATTTTCTTCTTACTGAGTGCACATATTTCTCATTTGTTCTGGCTGGCAGCATAGCAACCTATTAGTTAAGAGTGAATTATCAAGGCTGTTGTCCAGATGTCTAAACACATATCATTACATAAATTACAAGTTTAAAATCAAAGTGTTTGCTAACATCAGACTGTAAATTCATAGAATATACAGTGTGGGTGGTGGTGGACGTTTTTGGAGTTTTGCTTGGCAGGTTGTTTTTTTGGGGGGGTTGGTGTTTTTTGCTGACTTGAAATAAAATATTACATAAAGGAGACAGACATTCAAACATTGAAAATCAACATGCTGAGTTCATTACAGAACAGCTCGCTGGAAATTATTGGGTACTAATCTTTTAATACTGCAGCTGATCCTTGGTCAACCTGTTACAAGAGCAAATTGCCATTCCCAGCTGTGCCTACTATAAGAGGATAAACATCAGAGTGGCCCTTAGGAACAACCTATTTCGAGAATATCTCCTCAATCTTTTACAGCTAATCAGAGCGACATTAACAGAAGGAAAGCTGCCAGAAGGGAGCATATGTAAATATCAATCCAACTAGATGCAGTAAAGCACTGACTATATTTTTTTCTTTAAATGTAGTAAGATATTGAAAATTCTCTATTAAAAGACTGCAGAATTAAGACTCAGGGATCTAACACCAAAAAAAATCCAGGCCTAAGTACTTAGGAGAGTCTCTTCTCATTGCAATAAAGCCACAGTGGAGCTCAGGGGAGAGTAATGTACCTTAGTGCTCAGCCTATTTCAAGGAGAATGTGGTGGAGAACTTCCAACATCTGAAGTCGCAGTGCCAACCAGAGAATGAAGTACACTTGGGAATCCACATGTCTCTGGATCTTACCACCTGCTACGTAAGATAAATCACAAGTTGTGATCATCACTTTTTTGTTTCACAAACGCATTTTCTCTTTCAGTTTCTGCAACTTTCATTTTCATTTGCACTTAATCTACATCATGTTTCCTTCACAATTTCAAGATGACTGCTCTCAGTCATGACTGAACAAGAACTCCCCCTCAGCATTCACAGCAAGTCTTGTCTAAAAAAAAGGCTGTCAGCATTTGTAAGCTTTTTAAGGCAGAAATATTTACTTACTCTGCACGACACCTAAAGGTATGGGACCACAAATCTATCTAAGGTCTTTGGCCAGTAGTGAAACATTAATATCACATAATGACTTTAAATTTATAATCCTTTTGCTTTCTGTTGCTTATGAAAAGTGTATTCATACTAATTATCAGATGTCAGATGACTACACACCACTTCTTTTTATTATCCCCACCCCAATCGAAGATGGCAGCATCGAGTAACTGCAGAATCACACTGTTTATTTAATATATGACAAGATGGCAAATAACCTGCTTCATTTCCCAAAACATTTATGAGGATAAACAAAGGCTTCTGGAGAAAACTATTTTTTGTTTCCTTTCCAGTAATTACAGAAATATGGACTAGATAATTGTTAATACTGATAAAACCTAGCATATGGGCAGGGCCAAGCTCTGTGAAAGACATCCTGATGCTTCTACACTCTAAAGCACTCTTCTGGGTCAAAATATCAGAGGAAGGAAAAGATATTTCTCCATAATAACCACCCCCCAAGGCAGCACCCATCCCATGGTGTGAGCAGGAAGTGCTGAGTTCCCTGCCTGCTCCCTCCCATCAAAAACAGTTCAGCTGATCCACACAGTGTGACCCAGGTCATTGAGCAGCTCTCTCTAACTACTGCTCCTGAGTGTTAATTTCTGTCTATCTGGTCCTGCTTAGTGCTAGTACTCACTGTCGGCTCCTGCTGGAATTACAGCCTGAAAAGAGAGTGGAAGGACACAAAATGTCTTGACATTTGACTACTGAAAATTGGGGGGTGGTGTTAATCATTGAAAATATCAAAGTATATGAGAACTGCTAATAAAACAGGTAGCTGAATAGAATTTATAACGTATTTTCCATTACTTATGCCAGACTTAGATCTAAAAGCTGGCACTAAAAAACAATTCTTCTTACTAGTTATACAAGCTCTTCCTTGGCACATGTGCCTGCTACAGCACAGACCAAAGGGCTTCACAGCATGGACAGGCATTATAGGCTTTTTTATCCTCCACTCACTAACATCTTCAACAAAAATGGTAGATTCATCTTTGGCTTCCTACCTGCATGGGAAATATTTGGGCAGCCCTCAAATAATGAGTCCAGTTTGAAAGCAGCCAACACAATAAAATAATTTGAGCCATGCAGAGAGTCCTTCCCGTCAAAATTGTGCGTCCTTCTGCTGATGCTGCCAGAAACACCGGAAAGGCCTCTCCAAGCCCACAGAAATTACTTCCCTTTCGTGCCAGTGCTTCTCCATGTGCAGGAGGAAGGATGGTCTTGTGGCTCACAGAGACTTGGCTGTCAGCATGTGTGCCTTCTATTCCTGGTGGTCACCATCTTCTCTTGTGACTTTAGGAGAATTATCAAACACCCACCAAATGTTTGTCTGCTATTCAACATAGCAATTCAATTTAGCCCTTCAGTGGAAATAGCTTTGAAAAATTTAATAGCTTGGCATAGATGGGAAGCAGTGTAAGAGTTAAAAATATTGTTATTTTCATGATGCTATTATTTAGTGGCATTTCAGTTCTCGCTGAGTAAAATTTTCTTCAGATATCCAATGTCTTTATCTCAGAATAATTTCTACAGTATCAAGGCACAGAGAGGTAACTATTTCAATATTACTTTTCTGCGTCTGAGGGAGGAATGTGACAAATACAACCAAAGCAAGCACATCTTGAACTCACTCAGTAATTCTCAAGAATAAAGACAGCAATATTGTTAATATGTATTTCTTGTAAATCCCTCCCCAGGCAACTGCTATCAGATCAATATTCATCAATTACTGAAAGTTTTCGATGTCTGCCTCATTTGATTGTAATCAGATGTGTTTCCAGACCCCACCAGCACAGGTGCAGTGTAACAGGTGTCCACCTCAGTAACACAACTCACATGGCTCAAAGGAAGGAGCAGCTATATTTGTACACATCCTTTACTCCTAAATCCCAGTGCTAAAATGGATTTTGACGCAAAACCAAACAATGTGCAGGACCTTTGTGATGCTGCTCTCCTGCAAAGCTGGCTGGAAAGATGACACACAAGGAGGTGGCACACTGGCCGCATCCTAAAATATTTTCTGCAGGTTAGAAACAGTTGTTTTCAAGAAAGTTTGAATTCCACAAATAGACAGAGGCATCAGGGAAGTTTCCACTGACACACTTACAGCATCATATATTTGATTAAAAGCTGAAAGCAGCTCCTTTGTGAACCCAGAGTAAATAAATTTCTTCAATGTAGTTTCAAATGTAGTTCGTATTAAATTAAGCTATTGAGCACTGAATACAGGTGTCTTTTCACATTTTAATTTCTCAGATAGTAGCAAAGTGAAATTGCCATCTAAAATATTCTGCTGCTGTGAATTATTCACAAATTTTTACTGAAATGGTTCCAGATCTAGCACAGAAATACTAATTCTGGTTTTGTTCATGGAGCTCCTGCGCAGAAGTTTTGCTCCTGCAAGGCCACTGTGCACAGAATTATCTGGAAATGCCATGTGCACTGTGCTGGGTGTGCAGGAGGAGGTCAACAGGTTCTGTGCTCCACACTACCATCACTAAATATTGATGCAAATTAGGGTACATCCCCAAGTATGAATAAGCTGCTCGGGTCTGCTTCTCTGCAATTGTAACACAGTTACAACATTGTCATGTTGGTTGGTATTTCCTAAGCAATAGTTGAGTGTGTACAGTTTTCTGTTCTCCTTTTATACTAAGATAGGAGCAGCAAGTCAAATTTCCTGTTGTTTGACTGAAAATATGTATTATGTAAAAATGGAATTCTTTCTCACCCATACTGGTATGAACAGGACTGCTTTTAAGCTAGTCATCCCCTCCAGTGAAAACTGGTTTGTTCAGAACCCATTTGATAATTTTCCTGTAGCATCTGTGTCTAAAGGGACAGCTCTGTGCTGGAAAAAAAATATGGAAGCTGTTAATGGGATCAAGCTGTTTTCTTAGCTCCCAGAAGCTCTAAGAGCCAACATGGAGACTACAAGAGAACTTGGGTTTCAGAGTTGATGTCAATGCAGCAGTATGAGCTACCATCACCAATGAAGGAATGGAGTTGTTTTCCTGACACAATTTGAGATGTTACAGGGGCCTTCCTTTTGTGGAGGTCAAGTTGAAAATCAGAATCAGTAGCAACTCATCTTGTTCCTCCACATGCATTAAATTCCTTGTCAACAACAAGGAATCCTTATTCCAGAGGGTCACATATACTACATAGAGCATGAACATATAAAGCTGCTGCACGTCTTTATCCCACCCACACTGCAGGCTCATTGGAATTGTCCTGAGGGAAACAGTTCTACTTTTATAATTTGATAAACTTCCCAAGAAATGTCATAATTTCCTGCTGTTTACTGATTAAATTAACTATCAAATACAGTATTTAAAGTCTGATCAAGGTAGGTTGTTCAAGCTCCTCCTCTGTACCTCTCCACTACAGCTAATGAAACCCAACAAATTAAAACCCACAAACTCAATTATTGTGAACAAAAATGGACAATAAATTCTCCTACTTTACATCTAGCTCAGGAAAATTGAAAACAAAATGTTCTCCCTCTTACAAAAATACAGGGTAATCACAGGAATATAGAAGGAAAGGAGAAGTTTGTCTGCCAGACATTCCTCAGGAGTGTGTCCGAATAATTAGGTATAGGGAGCACATTCTGAGAACACTCTGATTTTTTTGCTTGACGTTCTTAATAGATAAAAAAATTGCATTAATTAACACCTGAGGGAATATTCATGCATTTTTCATACAATAAAATGATCTGCATGCAAATGCCATCCATACTCTCCCCAAGTGACTCAATCTGACTAGAGCCAGTCAGTAAAGAAAGGACTTTTCAGCCACTGGACTCGCCCCAGAGAGAGCACACTGCGGGCATGAGGGAAAAGGAGTTTCAGTTGGCTTAGGTTACATTAATTCATGAGGCCAGTGCCTGCTGAAGGACAAACCAGCTGCTGAAAACATTGTGCTTTAGTGTAGCATCTTTTCCCAAGGTCCCTAGTAAGTTTTTTTTAAAAAAAGGTGAGTTAAAATTGTCTGTTTCACTACAAAGGGAAACTATCTGACATGTTCTTAAGAAATAAGCTGTGAGAAATTATTAGGAGATAAGCAGTTTAAATGAAAACATTGAAATGTCTGTACGTACAGAGATACAAGAGAAAGGCTGCTTTATCCTCTCAGCTTTGATATCTGCTGGCAGATGTTAATTTTCTTAAAATGAGCACTTTTAAAAGGAGATTGCCTATAGAACCAAACAGAAATAAGGCATACAATGTTAGTCTAAATGCCCCAAATTTTACATCTCTTCACGTCTCCATCGCACACTCCTAGTTTTTCTAACAGGACTTTAAGACCTTACACTTTATATTTAGCTACTGATATACAACTGTAAACTGAGGTTCAACAACATGATGCATGAGTTGAATCATGAACACTGTGTATTTCCTCACCCTGACAGTTTCAGGCAACTTATTGAAATATTTATTACTGATTTAAACTCTTAAAGCTGAACTACATTTGTGTAGTTTAATTCTATAAACATCTGGTGACGCATCAAAATATGCAATCCCTAAAAATGGAAAAAGCCTCCAAAACACTCTCTGGCAGATCAATAGCTTTAAAGGCATAGCTGACAAAAAGTAAAATCCCCTTACAAATTGCTTTTGTTATTTTGTACTGAATTGATCACTGTCTATGTACATTAAGCACTGATCCCTTCTGATAAGATCCCAAATACGTGCAGAACACTTTAATCCAGTATATGACACTTCACAAAGGTCTCAAAAAAACGTGAGAGTGGGTAGCTGCCTAATGTAGCAGCCTGCAATGGGGGACAAAGTGTTTCAAGAATACAAGTTTATTACAAGGGAAACCTTTATTCCCATGCTGGCTACTGAAGCCTCTAAGAAGGTCCTTGAGCTTTGACCTCTGGAAAACAATGCTAGCTGTGAGGAAGCAGCTCATGCTCTAGACCTCTTCTAAACCTGATGTCCTGCTGAGGCTGTGGACAGCACTCCTGTGGAGAGTCCTGTGCATGGAGCATGGAGCAATGTCCTTCCATGCCATCCTCTCCCTAAGGAGGCACGTGAATGATTTTCATACAAGCAGTTGAAAGCCATCAAGTCACTAAGAACTTCAAAACAGAAGCTTACTTAGGGAGGACATGAGAGGTAGCTTCCCCCTTCTGCAAAGCATTTTACAGAGAGAACCACAGAAAGGCTTCTGTTGAATTTGGATTATTTTTGAAGTAGGGCCCACTCTCAAAATATGCATTCCTGTGTTTATACTTCAACTATGAATAAGGTATACTTGAAAGTTAAATAAAAAGCCTGTAATTACAAGTTTCAAGCAGTTCCACTGAATAACAACTTCTGACGATATAGATGTTTTGAGCATTAGCTATTTACCAACCAGCTTCCGCAGCCATCTCCAGCCCTTCTTCCTTTACATGGAGTAAAGCGCCTAAAAGTCGTCTTCTGGCATCTGGGAAACTTTCAGAACTTTGGTGATCTTAGATGTTATTTGACTTTTTTCTTATAGCACAATAGGAAATTAAAGGAGATGAACATACAGAATGACTGAAGAGGATTAATGCAACTAGCAAGAATGAAATATCCAATTATTTGTTCAAAGTTTCTCATGAGGAATTAGTGTGGTCAGACAGAGCATCAGATTTCAGCTCAGAATGCTTATTTAAGCCTTTGCATTTGCAAAAGGTCTTTGAAGTCAACAGAAAGTGTTAATAGAATCGAGATTCTGGGGATGAAATAGGCTGTCCTGCTGACTGCTTAAAGGCGATCAAAAACCTTTTGTCTTTGCGCGTATCGCAGCCCTACAGCAGTAAAGGACTGTCTGTGATACATGTTGCTATAGATTTGAATCATTCGACTTTTAATTAGTGTCTCAAGCAATAGGAATCCCTTGGGGTGATTTCTGCCTGTCAGGAAAAAATTGTTGACCTTCAGCCTCGGGTTTCATTGCTCACTTCGATCCCACCTCTCACTCCCCTCCCCTCTTGCCCACTTCCCACCTTGGCGGGGGGAAGCCTGACGACGGCAGACAGCCGCTGTCGGACATGTCGTGACTCCAGTCCTCCCTGCGGATCGCTCAAAGTCCGCTCCCCACCCGGCTCCCCCCGCATCTTCCCCAGCTCCTCCGTGAGGGCTCCCTTGGGTCGGACGCCGCTCGCCGCCCGGCTTTCCCCTCATCGTCCCCAGCTCCTCCGTGAGGGCTCCCTTGGGTCGGACGGCGGCGGGTGCGCCCCCTGCCGGGCCGCGCGGGAGCTGCAGCCGGCGCCGGGCAGGGCAAAAGCCGGGCGAAAAACGAGGGAAAAACCAAGGAAAAGGAGCCGAGAAGAGGCTGCTGCCGGCACAACCCTCCCCGCCCCAGCACTGACGGGCTCCTGCGCGAAAAGCCCTGCGCAAAACCCGAATATTATTATTTGCAATTCAGAGAGAACAAGACCCCCTCAATCCACGTGTGTTCTCCAACGGCCGAGAATACTTCCCGTGAGAGAAAGCAGTTAAAACGCTGGGCCCCGTAGTTTGACATTTTTCTTCTTTAAAATCAGAATTTACCGCTGCAGCAGCGCAGTGGGTTCTCAGTGTTCTCAGAGACAGACGCTCTTTACTGGTAGTGTTACAGATTGCCGTATTAGGGTGCGAGACGTTACTACCAATTAAAAATAAACTAGGAGAAAAGGCTAAAAACAATAATCAAGAAGGAAGACAAATTTCTTTTTAGAGGTGAAAGACTATCTTTAAAATTAATATTCATTTATCCCAGCAGGCAGCTTTGGCAATCAACTTTTTTTAGAATATGATTGATTTCCTGCTTCAATTAGATTTCTTATCAAACTGTGGTATTATCTTAATCATCAAACCAAGAGAAAAATCTCTGCCAATAAAGTGCGTGATACTTTAAAAAGCACTGCTGTAGGCCAAGGCTTAATTTTTAATCAGAATATTATTTGTATCATAGCAGAACCTGAGGCTACACACTGAACCATCACAGTATGAGGGCAGTCCCAGGGAGCTTAACACCTACAAGGCAAGAAAATACCAGGACCAGAGATGCTGGGGAAGGATGTATATAAGACCAGTAGCAGAACTGAGATGAAAATCTCTGTCTGTAAGATGCTCTTATCTACAGGATCACACTGTTTCCCATCAAAATACCATACGGTGGAAATGAGTGCCATTAGATTACAGCCCAATGGACATTGAGTACAAGTCCGCAGGAGCAAGTGAGAATACTGAATAAAACTCTTCCTTTATCCATTTTTTCTCTAGGATAGAGAAAGCAACTGAAGAAGCAAACTAAAATCAGATACTCCTTAAGGGACCAGCAAGCAATATTTGATGTCTAGGCTAAATTCTTCAAGAGGATGGCAGTGTTGTGACTGATTCAGAAGTGCTCCTACTCCAGCACCAATTCCCTGTGGAGAAATGCAACACCACACTTGCATCTTTTTTCCTGCTGCACAGCATCTGCCAAACTACGGCTGATTGGCGAAAGAAAAATTAAACATTTATGCAGCAGATGGATCAGATCTGTGCACTGTCACTCATTCATTAGTACAGAAACCTAATGAGGATAGGTTACATATTGCTGCCACCCCAGAGGCAGAAAGCTTTGTATGAGCAAGTCATGGAGTTTTGGGGAGTCCAGGAATTTTCCACCCACACAGCACAACCTTTTCCTAAGCCATAAAGAGTAATTTCAGAATTTCTTTTATGGACAAGATCACTGTGGTGATGCATGAGTCAGAATCCTATATCCTTCTTCATCACCACCAAAATTTGCAATTACATCTCAATCCTTCTTATCTACTGAAACCTTTGCAAAATTTGTCCAGCCAGTGAGAAATAAGAAGCAACAAACGTGGGAAAGAAATTCTAAAATGTAGCACTTTCCTGTATACTGCAAGAAATCTTTGAGCTGACAGTAAAAACCTCTACATTTGAGATACATACAGAATCTGAATTGTTAGCTTTAGAATTTATTGTGCAAAGGTGACGTTTTTATATGCATCTATTTTCAGAAGGATGGCTTCAGAGACTGAAACAAGTAATCTGTACCACTAAGATTACTCAGAAATCTTGTTTGTAAACCAAGTCCTATTAAAACACACCAGCCTCTGAACTTCTCCTTTAGTCAGTTATTGCCCAGCTCCAACTATTTGAAAGGCTTACTTAGGTCTTTTGCACTGGAAGGAATGAATGTGACAGATATAGACACACACTGAAGCAATGCCATGAAGCTAATTGGCCTGCAGTTATCAGAGGAGGCCATGAAAGGAGCTGAGTCTGGACTTAAAAATCCATGAAGCTATGCTATATTAACCTAGAAGGGTTAGATAGAGCAAACATACACAAATCCCCTGTGTGAAAGTGGTATCAATGCAATGAATGGAACTGCTGGAAGAGGCAGAAGCTGTTGCATCTACACAGCAAGCCACTTAAAGTTAACAAATTTATTAAATTAGGGAACGCCAAATGGCCCCATTACCAACCTGCAACACACATGGTAGGGAGGCATGGGGAAGGCTTCAGGGACATGCCATTGCTAGGGCCAGCAGCAATTCAAGAGTTCCCTTCCAAGCCAACAGATTCCATGGTTCTGTGATAAAAGCATGGCTTAGCGGGACTTATCCTGCACTGTTATAAACTGCTTTTCCTCTGCTGTGAAGATAACTGCAGGGAATGAGCTCAAACGTTGAGCCTGGCAGCCGCCCCCCTCACAAATGGGTGTTACAACACGACAGTAGATGGCACTGCTGGAATGCAGTCCGAGCCTGCACGTTTCCTGCAAACAGCCCAGAGAAGGACTGTCAAGGCTGGATGAGGAGAGAGTGGTTCATACACAAGCTGGTAACACTTAAAACCCATGGCATTTGCTTTAGGGAGAGTACAAGGGCTTCCATATCAGAGCCTCAGCAAGAGCTAAACTACAGGTCGAGTATGTTAACAAAAGGCTTAGTTTAAAATGGCAGGAGAACCCATCTAAAAGGTCATCTACTGTATTTGCACATTGCAAGCCAAAGGCTTTTGCCAACACCTACTTCAAGGGGATGTTACAATTCACGTGAGCCTGAGGGGGCAAACCGTTCTGGATTTTAGCGTACCACTGACACATTATTTAAGAGAATTTACTTCTCAATCTCCTACTTTGAGCTTGCAGGGTAAAACTCTGCAGTAATAGCAATTTCAGGGCTCCAAGGGTGTTCAAATAAAAGGCCATTCTGGAAGCCATTCCAGCTGCTGCACAAAGGAGACGCACCTACTTGATGCAAAGAAGAAAAAGTTCTAAACATGTATATACATAAACAGATGTAAGTGCATATGTGTATATACACTATGTGTGTTTTCTAAAACTTACACAGTACATAACAGACTTTATTTGCCCTTTAGCAAAGCAGTTGCAATGTGTAAGAGTTTAGGTGCACAATACTCAAGCATTTATTTAGTTGCCAAAACACAGACAATTTTTACCCTGGACAAATATTGACCAAAAAAAAAAAAAAAAAAAGGCAATACTTCTATGCATTTTCAGACACCAAGAGGGCTTAGAAACTGGACCTAAGTTATACACCAAGACTGTCAATATTCCAAAATCACTCTGTGTTAAATATCTATTATGTTCTTCCTGATGTACAGTTTAGGATCAATATCTTGTTTTAATTCAAGTCCTAAAAGCTCATCCCAAGACAACTCTGACATCAGAAGGGGAAGAATTTAAAAACCACACTTCCTTGCACAGCAAATAGCCTGCAGGTTGAGACATCCTTGATATTTTAGGCAATATCACTTACTGCAACACTTGCTGTACCTCATCCAACCATTAAATATCAGGAAGGCACAAAGACAAAGCTGCCAACACTTAGAGCGAGTGCAGCCAGCTCGGAGGTGTGAAGCGAGGCAGGGAAGGACAGCAGCCACCTCAGCCTGGGCCTCTGAAGGCTGAAATGGGCAGCAGGCCCACAGCTGGTCTCACCTGGGAGTGCTGGGCACCAGGCATTCCTCAGCAGAAGGGAAAGCTGCCAAGGGGCTTTCAGCACACAGACTTCACCTTTCCACAAGCAGGTGTGCCAGGCAGCTTGGGCTGGTGTCACTGTAAGGAATGCCCTTGCTGCCACAGGCATATCCTGCCAGCAAGCCCACCACAGTCAAGAGGGAAAGACAACTGGCAGCACAATTTTGGATTTCATGCCATTTCTGCATTGCTCTCTAGTATTAATGAGACTGAATAGCTGTCACACTCCACATACATCTTGAAGGGAAAACAAATAATCTTTCCCTTTCTCTTCTGGGCTCTTCTTGCAGGGCATTTGTTGTTAAAAGCATTCTTGCCTCAAGTCAAATTGAATGTCAAATTGTTCACTTATTTAAGAATCACACATTGTGCATCTACCTCTTCCATTGCTTAAAAGAAAACTTCTAAATCTAGTTCTTACAACGACTGTATTTGCAGCAATCAGAGACAAGAAAAGCTTCCCCTAATTTGTTTACAATTATCTTTAACATTTGAAGGATTGGTGTGAAAACTCAAAAGGAGTTGTCAAAGCTGGCTGCTACAAGCTTTTAGTAGCATAGCCATGCTACACATGCAGAGTAAATTAAGTCAATTACCTTGAAAAGATTTTTATATTGCCCCTTTGACTAAGAAGTAAGATTAACACCAAAGCAAGATCAGCGGTAATACAAGCAAGTATGTTTGTCCTCTGTCACGCAACATACACAGAAGCAAATCATTGGCTAATACTCTTCAATGAACAAGAAAAAATATTAAACATGTCATCTTCCATTAAGCAATGAGACAGTTTTAAACAGGATGACAATCAACTTATCTCAAACTGTTTTCAACTATCAGTGTAATAGCAAAGCATAGTCTAGTCTGAAACCTATTTTTAGATCAATTGCCTTAATTTTTTACATTGAATATTATGCATATTATGCAATAAAGAAGTGTCATCTATCAGACTTTGAAAAGAAAACACATCAGCATACTCCAGCCGGATAAGGAAACAAAGATTTATTAGAAACTGGTAGTTTTGTAGAGCTAGAAAGGTAAACATACATTTAAGAGACAAAGAATACACAATTGAACACAATCATCAAGGCACATAATGAAAAATGAAATCTGAAACAGCTCATCTTTTCAACATCTGAAAAGGTCACCATAATTTCAATACTCATAATGGCACTTGCACACCATAAACCAAATGGAACAAGTCTGGAAGACAGAAATGCTAAAGTCATCTTCACATCATACACACATTTGCTCATTGGTCACAGTCAAAATTATCAGTAACTGATTTCACAAATCCCACAAAGGTACAAAGGTATTGGCAAAACCAAGAAAAACTCGGATGAGAAAGGCATCATACATAAAAATTATTAGGATAGAATGACGATTTTTTTTTCTTTTTAAAGTGCAAAGTCCAACGTTTCCCTAAAGGGAAGGCCAAAACACAGCTAGAGCTGCCATTTTCTGAAATGTGATAAAAAAATTTATAATACAGATTTTATGGAATTGCTATGTATCACTTTATGGAGAATAAACATCAGCCACAGAAGCACTGAACACAGATTTAAACATGACTGCTGCTTGAAAAATATGGCCCAAAGCATATGTAGAACAAGGGACAGTCAGGCAGTTATTTTTGTTTGTTTGCTTATTTGTCTGCTTAAAAAAAACCAAAACCAAACAAACAAAAGGCTCCCCTCATGCCTACCCAAAAAAAGAAAGAATTAAAAACAAGACCCTTAATGACCTTAAAAGAATAAAGTTCTTCCTTCAGTAATCCAATTTCAGAAAGTGGTCTAAGAGCAGTTGCTTTTAGAAGGTCAAGGTAAGTATAATCTTGAATTCACCAAGATTAAGATACTACATATTACAGAAAGCAGAAAAAGCCTAACAAATGAGTCTGGTACAAATTGTTAATCTATGTCAGTGTTTAGGCCTGAAGGTAACTCTGTGCCCCTCCACATACTCAAAAAAATTAAGTCTCATTAGAAGGACTTGGACATGGAAATACTTAACATTCTGCATTGAGGAGGGGCTGCTTTGATTTTTGAGGAGCACCTGTTTCTCAAGCACTAACAGGTCTGTGTGCATGCTGTGCAGGCTACATTAACATCAATCTGGACACCTGTGGTCAGCACTGCCACTTGGTCACCTGGACAAAACATTTCGGTGTTTTACAACCCAATTTCACACCCACAGCCAGTGTGCACGGAAGACTGATCTCACATGACAAAACTGTAAAAAACCTTTACATAATAATGCAATCCTTTACTGGCTAAAAGCACATTGTGGATGTAGCCCTCTGAATAAGGGAAAGAATGGAGAGTCCAAAATGAGAAGCATTCCTGTTCCCAAGGCAGCTATGAACAGCTCTGCCATTGCTGTACTACAATTACTACCAGCTTCACACTGGATCCTCCATCTTGTTTTTAAATAGCAACTTGCACTTGTATGGAATGGATCTAATATGCAAGCTTCTTCTGTTCCTTGGTATTATGATCCTATAAAACATGCAGCTGTAACCCACATTTTGCCATGGTTAATGCTGCTGACATTTACAAGTGCAACGAAAAGCAGGTCTAGTGAAGCAAGTTATGAAGCAAGTTATCAAAATTGCTGACTGTATTACAAAAATACCGTGTAAATCCATTTGAGGTATTCCAAGACCGCAGAACAGCAGTTTCTCAGGCTCTTTAAACAATGAAAAAGAAAAAAAGGTTTGCCTGAAGACAAAGGTGATGGTCTACATTTTAATGTGTTATTCCATCATTGTGTGTACCCAAGATCCTGTTTCTTATGAACTTAACATTCAGTCTTCAAGAACAACAAAAGTGCTCACTTCTAGGCATGCAAAATGTCGCCTGTGAATTGCTTGAGTATAGGCAGCATGACAAAACAAAAAGTCACTTTCATATATTCAGTATCAAGGCAGTATAAACTTCTCCTACCTTTGGTTTGATCCAAGACAAATACACATTTAAAAAGGACAAATTTAAAAACCACCAATGAGTAAAATATGCATAATTTCCTAAAAATAAAAACATACTGCTGATTTAAAGACAGTTTCTTGATTTTTTTTTTAACTCGGTGACATTTTAAAGTGCAATATAGGTATCTGTTTAAAAATGGTGAACTAAAACTTAAGAAAGTTTCTTCCCACTTAAGGGCAAATGTGGAAGTTGCAGCATCTCTCTATAAAGATCTCTCTCTAATTGTGAGAGCAGATTACTTGAGAAAACATTTTTGTTCTGGAGTTTCCAACAGCATTAGAATCATCTCATCTTTCTCCTTCATTTCATGCTATTCCCAAATTCTGTTTCATTTTTTCATACACAACATAGCTGATGCTGACAGCTGGAAGCACTTTCATAAAATTAGGGGCTATGCCCCTATAAAGTCCTCGGAGTCCCTCTGTAGCAACAATTCTTTGAAAGAGACCAACCATGTTTAGCTGTGGAGCTCCTTCCACTGAGGCTAGAACAAAAAGATAATGTGTTATAAAACAGCTCTAGTAACACTAAAAATCTTGAGCAAGAATCAAACATCTGGATCATGAGCCTACTATCTCATGTCCACTGAAAAGAGATCTTTTAATCCAGACATTTGGGAGATATCCAGGTGTCTAAATCCCAGTGGAAAACATTATCCACCTATGTTCCTCTGGAAATCCTGGCTTGCAAGTCTGTACAGAAACCTATCAAACAAAAATCTCAACTATGAAACTATTTTTATGAAATGTCCTACAGAGCAAACATTGCTGTCTACCTTCACAAGACAATTCAACCCTATAATTTAATCTCTAAAATTTAGAAAACATTGTAAAATTTAGAAGAGTGCTTCCAGACTATGACAGGAGCTGTGTCTGGTAGTCTTGTATGGAATGTAGCTCTCAGAATATATAAAGCACCAGTGCTTTAAATGTTACTTTTTAAATTGAGTATGAAGAACAACAGTGTTGGGGGTAAGAGGGAGAAGGGACCAACATTAAGAAGAATTTTCCAGATACCTCCTTAGCTTTTCCAAGTTTTTGGGTTTTTTTTTCATTCCTGCGTCTCTGCTAGAGCTATCCCACATGATACAATTTTAATGTGACCACACAGAAGCACTCTCAGTACAAGAGAGCTCACCTTGAGCCTGCATGCGTGTTCTGATAAGAGCCAGAGGGTAGCTGGCTAACTGCCCACACGTGCTGGAAACGGTGCCACACCCCAGCAATACAAACACGCCTGGGTTCGCAGAGCTCGATGCGTAGTGCTCCAGCCATGTACTCTTCAAGAGCTGCCAAGGTATCAAATTAAACAGTAAGACAAGACATCTGCATTCACAAACGTAAACAAACACTTGTTTATTCATAATACATCCTAAGGGCTCAATACTGAAAAGCACCAATTTCACTAGGCCAGTTCTACATGTTTGAAGTGCAGAGATAAACACCTTAGCACACAGAGAAGAACTTCAACCAGACTAAAACATTTAGCAACTAAAAGAGAAATCCTTAAAAGACCCAGCAGCAGTAAAGTGCCCATGCACCTGTAATATTGTGTGGAGAGGAGGAGGGAAACAACTCAGCACCCCACAAGGGTGCAACGAAAGCTCACGCTGCTGTGCACATCACCCCACGCAGAAACAGGGATGCAAGCTGTAGAAAAGAAATTCCATACAGCTTTGAAAATGTTTGTTCAAGCAGTTCTGGTTATTACTAATGCAGTGTCAAAAAAAGATTTGTCTAGACTAGAAAAAAAATTAGTCTGTGTATCTGAATTATTTAACACACTTTGAAAGCAAGACATTATCTAAGGTAGATAAAAGACTTTCAGCATTGCTGGTGGGTGAAATAGGTGCCAGTTTCTTTGGAAAGGGTTTCAAGCTCTTCAGAAAAGCTGTGTCAGCCAGAAAGAATTCTCGTGACATGCACAGACACACAAGGAATTCATGTTAATATAATCCACTCATAAACCTAACAACTGGCAAAAAAATGTATAAACTATCATAATATGAATATCCTTTTAAAGGCATGCATTTCCTATAAAATGGGTATGTTCCAGTCTAGGAAGGTTAGGTAAGTATGAAAGCTTGTAGTACTGCCAAGGTCTGTATAATCTTCTCATAGCACATTTCCTGCTTGGTACTCTTGCAGGGAAGGGCACATCTGACCAGACACTCCACAGGAGGGGCAAACAGAAAGGCTTAGGTCCAGTAACATTAGTGGAAAGTCTCGTTTGTCTTTTTAAAAATTGAACCAGCTGTAATAGTACAATAATACAAACATTCTAAAAAATATTTATGCTTTTTGTGAATTAATTAAGGACAGCTACATGCATTTAGTGATCTAAGCTCACCTCATAAACAGCAAGGTCAATGCCAGCATAAGGAATTATACCCAGAATATTAGGAATATAGCCTTTGTAGAAGGCCTTTGGACCTTCTCTTTTTAAAATCTTCTTAGCACAGTCAAACATTCCAGAATATTGCCCTGTTTTACCCACAGCCAATCTGGTCTTCAAAACCTAAAAGGAAGAAATTAGCAGTCTTAATTAGATACCTATTTATTAATCTATTTTAAATACACAGTGTATCTCTGCTTATTCAATTCTCTAGAACTGCTTTGCACTTTGGTGCTGCAAATCTCCTTTGATTACTGCTAGGCATTGTTAGCAGCAGGCTTCTTCAAGGTCTGTCCTTAGTAATTGTGTGGCATTCTGCACTATGTACTAGCTTACAAATTCTTTGCCTTTTCAAACTGCATTTTAGCTTTATTCTCTTGATTAAAACAGACACTTATTTGATCAACTTGGAGGCAACAGTGTAGGCAATATTCAATAGAAGTATTAGCTAAGTGAGAGTATGAGCATGCTAGCAGATAATAGTTCTGGTCTGGGAACACTAAAGCATATTAAGAAAATAATATTTCAAAAAGTATGACACACAGAGAGGTGGTTGAGGAATATAAGCATTGTGTCTCACTACTGAAACCCAGCACCTGATTAATAATGCAAATAAGTCTGTACTGCATCTTAGGACAAAGAAATTAATAACAGCATCCAAAAGAAACCACAGAGGAAGTTCCCTGAGCAACAATTTGGTCTACTTTAAAGCCTCATAAGACTGCATCTTCCTTACAAGTTCCTTCCCAGCACTTGGCTTTTCTCTCTTACTTAGAAACATCCTAAAAACACTTCTAAGACAGTACCATATCTTTGTGAGGAAGAGCAAAAGATATTGTAGAACAGTTCCCTTGTCTCCACTGATCAGTGTAATCCAAACAATCTACATCATGTTTCAGCTCTTTCCTAACTTAACCCATCTCTGTGCTCAGGCCAGCTGGGATTCACTCTCTGGAACAGCAAGGATGCTCTTTAAAGAGATCATTCTCACTTCAGCAATGAAAACAGTTCCATTCCTACTGAAATTCCCACCCATGAAAAGCTATTTAGGTTACATTTGCCATTACTACCAAACTTCATGTGTGCATTGGTTTAGTCCCAGCCCCAACATCTATTCCAACAAGGATCTGCACAAGTGATAAACCTTCTGGGGAGCCAGCAGTAATGAAAATACTTCCCGTTGCTGTGAAATGGTGTGTGACAGTTACATTGGAGCAGTTATTACCAGGAGTTAAATTGCAATGTGTAGTACCTCCGACAGGGGAAAGAGCAGCCAATCCACTCAGCCTGAGCTGTGGCTGTTACATCCTTCCCCCACACTGCTCCCCTTATCAGAGACAGCTTCCCATCGTAACACAACAGAACTTCAGTTCTGTCCAAACGAGACCATTCCTTGCTTATGTATTAGCAGGAAAAGGATTTATGTCCAATTTAAAAAATGCTTGAATACATACTGAATTTTAAATGTTCTTGGGTGATCTTTTTTTCCTGCACTAGATTTTATTTAAATATTGTTTTAAAAAACTATTATACAGCATAATACATGGAAAAATTACAAGAATAAGTTAGAATATAGTATATTCTAAAATGCCTAGCACTGAAAGTCTGAAAGGAAGTCTAAAGTCAAAATAAATTAGGATATCAGACTAGAGAGGAGTTTTTACAATATTTTCAAGAGCAAAATGAGGTTTACTTAGGAAACAAACAAAACATTTTGCAGGCTCTAATGGAAGCAGATTCTCCTACCTCCATGGGATAAATAGAAGTTTGTGCTGTTGCTCCAGCCAACGAACCAGATACAAATCTCTCAATAGTGCCTAATTTTCCATCATCTTTAGTGAGTATCTTCTTATACTGTATCGTTAAAACACAAATAAACACACATGTTTTTCAGGAGTGGCAAGAGCTATTGTAAAAGGCAAGATTATAGTACAAAATGTCTTCTCAAGCTGTTCTTAGTTCTTCATGCATTTACAGTTACATCTGCTAACCCAAAAAGATTCTCCAGAACACGATAAACATTCCAGCCTACAAGAATTCTTCGATTAAATACCTCAGCCACCCACAGCACCATCAGGTGTTCTGCATACAGCCAACTCAAAGGTACCTACACCAAGAGCTCTAGAAGATAAAGAGGAAGCAAATTCCCTTGCAGATCCAGTTGTCCAAGCAAAGAATGAAAGATCAACAATCAATTTCACAGAAGCACTTGGAGTGCTGTACATACTGTGTCATTCGATGAGTGAGGAGTAAGGTGCCCATGGTTACTTTATGGCACTAAAATCTGCTGATCAGCCTTGCAGCATCCCCAAGTTTATCTGATACTTTATTGTTTTTATCTCCTCCTTGTACAGAGATGTGCAGTATGCTCATTTGGTCTTACTTGAGACACTAGCAAGCCCCACAGAGCAAAAATAAAGCTCATTTAAATACACCAGAATGGGAGTTCATTTTCCAAAGGAGGATTAGGCCTTAACATGATGCTTAAAGCTGATTCAGAGGTAAATATAACTCTGAAATCCAGGATGAGGGCATCATACATAGCACTGTGATATTTGACTTTAAACCAATCCCCTCTAAGTTCAGCTAGCAAAATGTGTGAAGTTTTTGCCTGTCACTTAGCAACAATCTAGATACAAAGCCATGTAGAATCAGGGACAGTTTAAAACATGTAACAGATATAATTTATTTATACTGCTTATGATACAACAGTAAAATCTGCCTAATAGTAAGTATTCTATAGATGATTTTAAATCTGAAAGTCACTCAAATTACTATGACAAAATCCCCAACCACGATGACAAGTCCTAGATAATACAACAGTGCCAATAATGAACCGTCAGTGTGATTTAGGACTTTTTTTAGCATTATTTTCATTCTTGATTTATTATCCTACCTGTTCATAAGCCCAGAACTTAATGGCTGTTTCAGGAGCTATTTTCACAACATTTACACCATTCCCCCTCCAAAGGGATCGGACACCACCTTCTTTCAACATTTGCTTAAAACCACTGGCTATGTTCATTTTGTTTGACTTTGAGCCATAAACCTAAAAAAAAAAAAAAAAAAAAAACCAAAACCAAAGTCACAGTAGCACACACTGCTCTGATTAGATTACAGAACTCATCAGTATTACATTGATTAAATATATCAACCAGCAAAACCATATCCACTGTTGGAAAAAATCCGATTTTAGTAACACTACTTCTCTAACTTTTGCTTAGATTTTTTCCCACATGTCTATAAAATACCATTTTTATGAACACAAAAATTGGAAATTGTCAAAACATAGCCAGGTTTCTGCAATTTAAACACTGACCTTGGCCCTCAATTTTTTCCCAACAGATCTCTAAAGACTGAAGTGATACACTGGAAACCAAGAAATTCCTGAATATTGCACCTACCTGCATCATGACTTTAAGGCGATCTAAGGGTGCTGTACCTGTTCGAGAGACAGCACCAGCCACTCCTCCTGCCAACAGCTGCTTCCACCACTGCCCAGTCTTTTTCTCTTCCTCCGTGAACTCATCTGGAACAGTCAAACTATCTCCTATATCCAACACCTTTACGAATGAAAAGCAAAGATGTGCAAGTAACTATCTCCATAGTTCCATCACCTCAGTTTTATCCACAGTTCTAATTCCAAACTAATATACTACCTAAGAATGTGCAAACAAAGTGCTAGTTACAAATAAAAAATATTTCTAATATACATTCTATAATTAACATTGCTATTCAATGAAAATCAACTTTAAGTGACTTCTACATAGATACTGAGCAACACCACCACAGACCCACCATTTCAAAGACTGCACCATCATCATTAAAAATTATGACAAATTTCCTCCTCGAGTACGGCCCAAGCAAAGACATTCTGTCATGATCAGCAGTCCTTTAAAGTCTGCACTAAAGCTCAAATGCTTATATGATGCAGCTAACCTTTCACCAGACAGTCTTGTGGGATTAGTTTGGTAATCTCCTAAGGTTGCTAACAAGAGATTTCTCTCACGGTAATTTTTTCACACATGTGGGATGTCTCCTTCCCTCAGGCTGCCCAACATTTTAAAGTAGGGTTTTAACAGCTGACATATCAGAATATTCTATTTCTGGTAATTGCTATGTAATATCCTACCAAATGAAAAGTTTGACAAATGTCTTACAGATTTTCTTACCATCAGTTATACTCAAAGACACATTTAATTACTTTTTTCAGCTATAAAAGTCTGAAATGTCACAACGGGGAGCATGTTTGTATTGCCATTGGATTTGATCAAAGAACAACATTGATATAGGTTTTAATGATAAACCTAAGACATAACACTATGAAATCTCACATATCACTTTTGCTCTTAAGTGTAACCTATAATCATGATACATGAGAAAAAGTACACTGTAGATAATGCAAATCCGCTATTACATGTAAATTAAATGTATAGAAAGGACAAAAATGTGTTAATAACTGATAAGCACTGACCAGAAAGTGTGTTAAATGATAAACCTTTGAACTACCATTGATTTTAACTGTAGCCATTATATCCCTAATTTATGCTGCATTCTCTGTTAGTAGACAGAATACTGTCCTGGTCATTTGGGACAAAAATTGCAGATTTCAGTGTGTAAATAGAGCCATTGGACAAAAAGGATAAGCACCAACTATTCTGGACATTGAACACAGAAGAGATTAATTGGAAAATCCTTTCATCTTTCCTGCATTTGAGGTTTCAAAGTAAGGTGTCATCACTTGCTCAACTACAGGGAAACTTCAAAAGATCAACCAAAACTCTCAAAAGATAAATTCAGTGTTCTAAGAGAACTATGCATATCTATGCATATCTACCAGGATTTAAACCTTGTGTGTACTGAGACCTAAACACAGCTAAAGAGAAAAAAAAAGATAAATTTGCGGGTGTTTATAATAGAAAGGCCACAGCTACCATAATAAGTCTATGCCAATGTACCTATCTGCTCGGAAGAGTCTGACAGCAATTATATAATAAAAATTACAAAATTGTAAGAGCTGTCTGTTAATGCCAGCTAGGCTGGGAGCTCTCACATCTGCTCTTATCTCAAAGACCAGCTGTGTTGCTGGATTTTGCCTGCTGTGATAACTGGGTCATCAGCGGACTGCAACACTAAGATCACAGGAGACTCCCTCAGTTGTTTCTTGAGGGCAACTAATGACATTCCATAATAAAAGAAGAAAAATACAGACCTTATGTTTAATAATAGTAAGGAACATTTTATTAAAGCAAAGTAAGCTTTGCACTAAGTAAGCTGGGACCGGGACTATTTGATC
Organism: Bombycilla garrulus; assembly: GCA_013400315.1. Lineage (NCBI taxonomy): Eukaryota > Metazoa > Chordata > Aves > Passeriformes > Bombycillidae > Bombycilla > Bombycilla garrulus. The sequence continues at coordinate 100,445 of VXBU01010442.1, read as the reverse complement.
TCATAGCAGTGCTTGAAGTGCTTTCTTCAGCAAACAGGGAGCTAACTCCCTTTTGGCAAGCATTCCTGGACTGAGGTTGTACAGTGTCAAACACTCAAAGCTCTCAGATCTCAAACTGGTTTTTATTATGGAAATTCTGACTAATCCCTGGAGATATAAATGGTCTCACTATAGTCAAAGGAATCTAACCTTACTTTATTTCCTCCAATAATCTACAGGAAGGATATTTAGCAAATAGGATTAATGTTTGTTTACTTACTTTATTATTGCTCTTAAAAATCAGTCACTGAGGTGTCAACAGCTCCATTCAATAAAAACTTAAATTTCTCTGCAAAGTGGATGACCTATTGATGTATATTCTGTATGCTTAAATTAAATTTTATGGCACAAGAGAGCACTATGTGCACAGAAAATCACCAGTAAAGACACCAGTGATTTTACCATAATTATAATGATGTTATATAACTGCAAATACTAATTTCAGCATAAGAAACAGTTAAAATATCTATATAAGTTGTTTCAACAAATCAAATCATACTGTAATGTGCAAAGAGAAATATTTAATACTGTGGTTATTATTTTTCTGTGAAATATCTCCAAAAGAGGAAAAAAAATCTGTGCTAAGAATTACTAATAATTACTCGTAAAGTTTAGATGAAGTTGTTCATACAGAAGGAACTCATCTGACAAAATCCTGCTTGTAAATGGGAGAGCACAAAGTGAAAAGGAAAACCAAACCCTAGAGATATGCTTGAAATACAAGTGTGAAGCTGTTATACTCAGAATCACAAATTAACACAGCAGAGATGAATTTAAGAGCTGCACCAGGTTAAAAGTGAAGTTGAACTTACAGTGGAATGTTTCCAATATCGAATTATTTCTTCAATGTCTGTAGCTGGATTAAACATAAAATGATCTCTCCACTCATTCCAGTCCACTGTCATTGTCCCATCAGCATCAATACTGAAAAGAAATAGAACAAAACTGTATAAGGAAATGTAATGGTGGGGTTTTGTTCTGGGGTTTTTTTGCGTTTTCTTCTCCCTCCCCCCCCTCTTTTTTTAACTTGGGTTATCACACCAATAACAACTGACTGTAAATTCCATAGAGTGACTTCAAGGCTGAATCTGCCATGGCCTTTCAATGCTTCTCTTCACCAAGGGCATTTGTCCTATTCCATTTAAAAAAAATAATACAGCGCTTCTTCCTATCAACAACATTAACAGACAAATAAAGTAACATTCTCCTCCCAGAACCAGATGCTCCAATAGTAACGACCAATACCTTTCAAAGCCATAATCCCACTTTATCCCCCTCACTGAAACAGAAAAAACAAAAATTAACAACACAAGGAAAATTAAGCCACCTCAAAAAATAATAATTCCTGACCTTTGCAGGATCTTTTGTGCCTGTTTTTCTGAAATGTCTATACCCAATATCTTGAGGGACTGGACGACTTCTGAGGCTTCAATTTTTCCTTGAAATATTAAAATAAAGATGATACATATTTAAAATGTGGATCTTAATAAACTTAGTGCTTTGGAGCTCATTGTAACAGATGAATAATTGCAAAGACGACCTAAAAATCAACTTGCCACAGGTGGTGTGTTTTGATTGTCTAGTACAAGGACAAAGCAAATGGGTTGCAAATATACAGTTAGTTAAAACTGATTTATCTTTAATAGCTAGAAAAAGTCAGAAATTCCCTCACAGTTCCTCCATCTAGGGAACAAGGAGCCCCAGCTCAGTGTACTTGGAGAAAATAGAAATAATAATTACTTTTTTTTTATCCATAGCAAACTTTAATTATGATCATGTTAAGGAAAAGAAGTAAGGATTCCATATTCACAACTTTTTGCTCCCGTTCAGACAAATATAAGTTACACTACTTTTAATGCAGTTTCTTAAAACAATGTTTGAACAAATAAAATAAATCAAGGTATACCATCATTGTTTTTGTCCAGGCTCTTAAATGCCAGTTTCATCTTTTTCTCATGTTCTTTAAGATACTGCATAAATTCTTCAAAATCCAGCTGTCCATCCTGGTTAGTATCCCCAGCTTTAAAAATTTTCTATTGAGAGAAAAATAAATATTTTATTTGTCCAAATTGCAGCAGGTCACAAAGCATAATTTTGTTTTCAGACTTTAACATGCTCAGTATTTGCATAGGGAGAGAAAACACTTGGCAGTAAATATATATCTAAGGAAGTATTGTTTATTATTTACATAACTTTTCTGTGCCGAATTTTTAAGGTTTCTTCCCAGCACTGGCAAGTTACACCTACAGGCATCACACAATCTGTGGAGGAAGGGGTGGGGGACAGGAGAAAAACTTGAGAGGGAACAAGTTTAAGCCTCTGAGTTTCCTGTACATGAAATTTGTCAGTACAATAAGCAGAACCTTGATTATCATCTCAATCAAGTGGTCTATTAATTATGAATTATATAGATAAAAATACAAACAGCAATTAACTCTTTAAATGCTGATCAAAATATTACAAAGATCGTGTCCCACTGGCACTTCCAGCCCTCAGCGTTTGAGAGAACATGGCTTTCTGCTTCAAACCAAAGCCTTGACTACAATTTTAAACAAACTTGTAACAAATACCAACACACTCATCTTCCTTTCTTGCATGTGCTTCCTAGGAACTGCCTTGCAGATAGAAATACTTCACGTAAAATTAGCTATGCATTGAATGCGTGGTATGCAATTGCCAGGACTGCAGGAAACAAGTCTCCAACACAGCCCAGGCAGACACTTCTCCACCAAGAAAGGGCCACAAATCTTTACCATCTCCAGTATGAAAATTCTCCTGTTAGAAAAGGGCAATTAGAGCAGCTCCTGTAATTGCTGAGGCTCGTGCTCAAGGCAAAGCCCAGGCAAGCTCTGCAGGGTTTAGGAGCTTGGGCTTCACGCCACAGCAAGGGCGGCTCTGGACTCGAGAGCCAGGGCCTTATGAATTATATAGATGCCGCATTGCTCCTCACGCTGCCGCAGCACTGCCACATCCTCCAGCAGGGAAACCAGCCCAGAACCCTGCTCTAGAACACAAGATTTAAGGGAAAATTATGTCTTATCCGCCCCCTTTGGACACTGATCCCTGTGGGTTCCTTCAGTGTGAAAATCCTAGGGGAGTCATCCTCAGTACGAGACAGGAGACCAACGTGCCAGCACAATCTCCTCACAACTGCAGTTTCACAGCACTTCAGGTTACGTGTGAAGCATAAGCCAAAAATTCCTCCAAGTATCTTCTGTTTAGCAGACTGCCTTGCGCAAGTGCAGTTTCTGAATAAAGTAACCCTCAACAAGATTTGAATGGCTGTTCTAATCTGCAAAATCTGGTTTTAATTTTGTTTACTCCTCTTTAATTAGTAGAGGTCCTGAAAAGACCAAAGTCCAACAAGTTCTAGGCTACAGAAACTAAACACAGAGTAAGCAGGAAACTGGTGTATTTCTTGCAGGTGTCTGAAAGACTGAAGACATCTAAACACATTTGCGTTGCCTCCTTCATCTTCCCTATCCCTCTACAAAAAGCAGATGTAATAAAATGTACCTGAAATTTTAATCTCAAAAAACCAAAACTTACAAGATTAACAAGGATTTCTCAATGAAATGGAGCAAAATTAAGAGGTATGCCACAGTGAAATGAACAAATTATTTACCTCCCATAGTATAGCAAGTTGTGCACAATAAAAATCAACTCAAGATACCACATATTCAGATAACTGATTTGGTATCAGCTTTGCAAAACAGTGTTCTTAGTATAGTCATAAATCCAGCTTAACTGTAATTTATATCAATAACCTGTCAACACAGATAGATATATTCATCAATTCAGTTTCATGCCTCTGTCAATAAGATTAGACCTGTTCAGAATTTCCTCTTACAACAAAAAAGTTAGTTTATATTTATAGATATTTATGGATACAGTCCTGACCACAAGCTTCTAACAAGAAATTAGGAAAGGCTAGTAGATTAGTCATTAAAGAAAAAAAAACACAAACCCAAACAACAAAACAACCAAATCCCATCATTAAAAATTACTCTAGTCTGAAGAGGCCCCTCTCAAAGACACTGCAATCTCAAGCCATCTTTTACTCCATGTGTGGCACCTCATGCTGCAGGGTCCAAGTGTCTTGCTGGGCTCTTTTCTGAGCTTTCCTGAGAAGAGGTGACTTATGTGGCACTTGGAATCACTAGGCATGAGTTGTACTCCACACAAATTGTTACTGTTCCCTACTGCTACCTGAACTGCACAAATTAAAATGCAGAACAAGGAAAGTGGTTTTCTGTCTCGCAGATAAGACAAAACTTGAACTAAATTATAATTGCAAAACCTCCACTGCTGAGGATGATGTGAGCCAAAGAAAACAGGAACTCCTAGGAAGTTTAGAGAGCTGGTAATTTCTGTGTTTGAAGGGGGCAACCTTTCAGTTCATTTGCCAAAGAAGTGGATTCCATGTTGCAACAGTGAGAAAATGGTAAGCACAAAAGTACTCTCCATTTCCTACTTTTGTTTTGACAGTTATTTTCCAGATTCCAAGCCAGTCTCAGTCACTCTCAGTAAAACAGAACAGAAATGACACGGAACAAAAATGTTTGGCACATGTGTTTTTCTCAGTATAAATCTAAAAGCTCATGCAAAAAAAGCCTCTTGCTGCCTATGAAATTAACTAATGATGTGGATGTTAAAGTTTCAGATTAAAATCAGTAATTTGCAAGTTTGTGGAACTAACAGGAACACCGAAAGAAGCTTGTCTTCTGCTTGGCAGGCACAAACATCCTCCTGGGGAGTTCCACACTCCATGGGCATAGCCAGCAGGAAGACATCTCCTAGATTCTGCAGGGAGCCTGGCACGCTAAGTCCTAGGTACAAACTGCCCTTCATAGCATCAAATAATAATTCAAATTGGAAGGAACCTCTGGAGTTCACTGAACTCAACCCCAGCTCAAAGCATGTCTAATTAGATCAGGCTGTGTGGGACCACATCCAACTGAGTCTTGGACACCTTCAAGGAAGGAGATCGCACAGCCTCCACAAGCAAACCACTACACCAGTCAATCACTCCCCACTTCAGTTCGACACTGAATCCAACTCTGCTGTTCTGCATTTAATATATTAGCAGATTTTGTATCATTACAGCCAGCTGTCACTCTGCCAGTGCCTGGGTCACCAATTTCTCAGATGGAGGAGAACTGGATGCATTTTAAAATAGGCATGCTTACAATAGACCAGGAACCAGCCAAGGTGCCAACACTCGCTCACAAGTCCTGGGAAACAATGTTTGGCATGCCTGCCACATAAAACCTGTTGTTTCTTGTTACAGCCTTACTGTGGGATCACCTCACCTTTACAAAGGCCCAGATCCAAATGTTTATTTTTCAAGGCACACTATTTTTCTCATTGTCTAAGAACTGTAACCCCAAGCAATAAAGATAATTCACTGGATAAAATGAAACGGTGACCACATAAAGAATTGCTAATTACTGATAGATAGAGGAAGACATTTAGATGATGACATGAGCTAGCAATGTGTGCTTGCAGTTCAGAAGGTCAATCACATCCTGGGCTGCAGAAAAAGAAGCGTGACCAGCAGCTCAAGGGAGCTTCCATCCCCCTACTCTGCCCTCATGAGATCCCATCTGGAGTACTGCATCCAATTCTGGGGTCCTCAGCACAGGAAAGACACAGACCTGGTGCAGAGGGGCCTGAGGAGGCCACAGAGATCATCAGAAAGCAGGAGCACCTCTCCTGTGAGATGCCTACGAGGAAAGGCTGGACTTTTTCAGGCTGAGGAAGAGAAGACTCCAGGAGACCTTATTGGTACTTAATACCAGGAGCCTGTTGGTACTTAAAGGGCTTATAAAAGAGATGGAGACAAACTTTTCAGCAGGGTCTGTAGCAATACGGCAGAGAGCAATAGTTTCAAATGTAATGAATGCCAGTTTAGATTACACATAAGGAAGAAGTTTTTTACGATGAGGGTGGTAAAACACTGGCAAAGGTTGCCCAGAACCTGGCAGATGCTCCATGGCTGGGAACATTTGAGGTGAGACTGGGCGGGGCTCTGAGCAACCTAATAAGATGAAGATGTCCCTGCTTGGAAGGGAATTGTCTACAAGACCTTTTAAAAGTCACTACCAATCCAAGCAATGCTATGATTCTGTGATCTTTCTTTTTAATGCTACAGGCCTTCACACAAACAGTCTAAAATGCTCCTGTGCTGACCTATTTGGTCATGACACTGACACCTTCGTCTTTTCTCCTCTTTTTTTCTTCATAGTTCTATTATTTTTGTTCTTTTTCTGTTGCATATTTTGTTAATAAAGCTACTTTCAAAGTCCTGCACAACCAGGCAACACCAACACAAGAGGCCACAAGCAGACTGAAACATTGAAGGTATTTTTAAAAAAAATCTCAGTTATATAAATCATGTTGCAGTGTTGAATTCCTACTCTGTCAGAAGACCTCTGTATTTGGTGTGGAAATGTAAGTCAGTCAGCAGGTCTGTTGAAAAGAAAAAGGAATTACAGACAGGCTTTATATACACATCAAAAACTCCCTTCCCTTCTCTCTAAGTGTCCTGATGAATTATTAGATTGCTCTATACCAAAGTTATGAACTTTAACACATTCATGGCTACAACATAAAGACAAAGAATTCAATTCACTAGAAATCTTGATGCCTTTATGTAGACTTGTCTTTTAAATCCACGGTCTAATTTTTACATTATTCAGTATCATTATCTGTGTATTGTGCATGAGCCTTCACATTCTGTTTATAAAACTGAACTTTGCATGAAAGGTGATGCTGCTGAATACAAAGGATTACCAAACTATTCATTAGCTTGATATTTCAGCTAATTAATATAATGTAAAGAATATTTAAAAGGAAGCGATTCATCAAGAAGTTACTGCCTTCCTAACATGCTATCTACAAGACAAGCACAAAGCAGCACTACGAGATACAACACTGGTGCAAGTAGTAATTATGTGTTCTGCAATCTGCAACGAGAGTTCCAAAGGGCACAGATACAAATGCTGCACACAAAGAACTCCAGCACCACAGTAAGAGTACCATCATGTCTTTAGACACTCACGCATTTCACATTTGCTTTTAGAATCAGAGGTACTATATATAAAACCAATTATGATTTCTTTTCCCTTTTTCAGTTCTTTTCCTCTAAAGTATTTTTAACCATTCACAACCTCTGCAGTCTACAGTTTTAAATTATTGAACTGCAGTATTATTGGATGCCAAATTCTGTCACAGCTGAACTATACACAGCACTTCTCCCTTTACTGGACACATAGCAAACAGTCCTTTTCCTATTTACATCTGCTGAGACTACACAAATTTATGCAGACTATAACCCAAAAAACACTAGCAAAGATTATTAAAGTCAGCCTTGTCAAACTACATCAGTTGGGAGATAAATCCAGCATAAAGGGAAAGGGCCTGAGGATGTGTTCACACAGCATTATAACCCAGTGGGTTCACATAACACATGAACTAGACTGACACTTCACCTCCAGAAATCCAACACAACACTGAGTAAAACAGGAAAGTGCACTGCCTCTAAGGCCTCCCAACTTGTCCAAATTCAGCATTCATATTTACTGTCTTGCCTCCCAAAAGATACCACCATGTAAACAGTATCCCAGCAGGCCCTTGAAACCTGCTCCAGACAGACATCAGGAGCCTCCTACTCCCGTTCAGCAGACTTGCACCCTTGACAGCAGCAGATGTTGGTATCAGCTGTAGAGCTTCCCCTTCCTGTTCCCTGCTCTAAGCACCGCTCTTCCCTGCAACAGGACACCACTACCAGAGACCTTCTCCCTGGTCCATTTCAGCTAAGAGAATCTCTAGAAAACGAGACAAAAAAGGACAAGATGCAAGCGTGAGTATGCTCTCCCAAAATGCCTTGCAGAGGCCGCTCCTTCAGGACCTGGATAAACTCTCTCAACTCACAGCTATGAATTAAATTTCAAGAATCTGAAGCAGCATACAGGGAAGATGCAAACTATCCCTTGAACTTCATTCAGCATTCTTTGCAAGTTACACTGATATTTTTGACTTTGGGCATACTTGGTAGACTGAGTTTTCCCATTAAACAGGACAACTCTGCTACTGAGTAATCTCAAAAGAGATTGTTTGTTCACCTGGGAAACACTGCTGTCTCAAGACAAGGACTTAGCAAAGCATTTCAACACAGCAGTTAAGAGAGGTCTCAGAGGTGAGGCTTCCCATATTTGGGAATTCTTGGCATTCTTGCACTTTGCAGCAACAGGAGGAAGAATTAATCATTCACTGTACCCTGTCACTGTTCAAGAAAAAAACTATCAAATTAGTATAAAAAAAATTCATTTTATGTCCTTGGATGTTTAAAGTGTTATGAAAACAAAGTTAAGATTTGTCTTACTCTTTCATATGGAGACTTGGACACTACAGCATGTATCAGTTAAAAGCTTCTGACATTGTACACATAAAAATGAAATAATGATTTACACATTTGCTTAAATGGAAGCAAAGTAAATCGAATACACTCAATTTCAAATTTACAAATTGAACACATTACTGAAGATATTTGCAGTATTTCCCAATTAAGTCCCCATAACCAGTCATAATCATCACATCTATTATGACCAGAAAAGGGAAGTTTAAAGTGACTAAATGGTTTCAGTTTTCTACAATCACATGACATCTCTTTTGATAAAAAGTAGAAGACGCCCAACTACTCTAAATCTATAATACCAGGTTTTGGGCAAACTCTTAAGGTGAGAGAAAACTTCAATTCACATAAAAATTATCTGAGTAATCTCAAACTGAAGCTTTTAAGACTGTGAATCTGCATATCAGGTATGACATTGTCTAAGAGCAGATACAATATAATATAAGATACCCATGTATCTTCCTCAAAGTTGCCAAAGTAGTCACTGTATCTTATCTTCCGTTTCTAGCCAAGCTACAACATGATAAAGGAGGCTTCAGATACCTTGGCCTACTACCCTTCTAATTTTGCCACATAGGGGAAAAATTAAAAAAAAAATTAAAATTAAAATTTAAAAATAACCAAAATTAAAATAAGTGCAAAAATCCTCATAAAGCAGTGGAGAAACATTTAAGGACATATTCAGCTCAGTCACTAAACAAACAAGTGTGTGCTTTTTGGACTAAGAACTGCTATGGAAAGTTCAAGCTCTGTATCATTATCTAGCTGCAGTTTTAGGCCAGAGAAAAGCACAGAAGGAAACTACACACCTGGGCTGTTCTCACCCATCCCCATGCTGAGACAGCAGTGGAACACAGCACAGGGACCTGCCTCACTTGGCAGAATTCTGAATTTCCTGTGGTTTAAATGCAGAAACATACATCAAGTGTTCTATTTTTAGACTTGATTGGACTAAAATTTTCAGAAATGGTCAATTACTATAAACGGACTATAGTCTTGATTTTTGAGAATTTATTCTCATTAGGCCCTGTCTCCACCACACAGAAGTGTCTCTTCACACTGCTGCTTTATCCAGAAGAGCTATAATGTAGCCAAAAGCTTATGTCAAAATGTTAAGAGAGTTAGTGCAAATAAGATCATCGGACTGGTTCCAGAACGTACTTATTCATTTCAGTAACTTCTTCCTGCCTCTAGCTCCAGAGCTCAATGCATAAATAGCACCTGACTTTGAATACTTGGCTGCTCCTATCCCAAACTGAGGCTTGAAATATGGGGTTCACCTCCTACGGATTTACTCTCAGGACTGATTGCAGCAGAAGGAAAGGATGAACAAAAATAGTGCTCCATCCAACCACTCACACCATTTATGGTGCTCCCGCCTACAAGACTCACGGCATTCTGAAGACACAGCATGAGATCATTTGTGATCTGATCCCAGCATCTATTTTGTGTCCCAGCTTATCAAAGTCACTGCACAATAGCTGTTAATATTGCTTGTAGAGCAACATTTGATAGTTACCACCTCTTTCATAGATGTTGGCACATTATGTCAGGAATCTTCTGCAAAGCTTTGCAAAGCAACCCATTCCTGGCAGGTAATATACTACAATATAAAACAGGAGTCACCCTGGCAGCCTCCAAGCAGCACACATTGCAGATTTTCCAGTCATTTACTTTTGTCTGTCAGATACAGCCACGAGGCAGGTCGAGTAGAACACAGTCAGGAGGTTCTGTCAGGCTGAGCTATGATGCCTTGCTGTGGGGGAAAAATGATTCTTCCTTAGAGGGAGATGCAAAAGCTTATCACACAGATTCGCAGCTGACGGAAGGTGCACACCTGTAGTCTGTTACTCACATGGATAGTAGCTTTGTCTCTTTAAAAAACATACATATTCCTTCCAGAGAGGAACTGCACATAAAGACAAAAGAGCAAAGCAGTACTAGTAGCACAAACATTATACTGTGAAGGTGGTACAAGTTTGGATCAACCAACTGACTTTGCAGTGAAACCAGGAACACTCAAACAGTCCCTTTTCCACAGGTTAGCCAGAAAGCAGCTGTGCAGCTCAGAAGAACAATGGCTAACACTCCCAGGTATATAGATTTCATCCTACGTGTTGGAAGCCAGCCTTGCAAGAGATTTTTCGGAAACTTAACACAGACCAGTATCAACATAATGAGGCTGGAGTCTCTGAAGCACCCATGAAGCACCGAAGCTGACTGTGCTCTAGGACATCCCAAGCTCTGCCTCTGCCATGGTGTCACTACACTGGCAGGGCTGAGCAGATCAGTAGATAATGCTTTGCCCCACTGTATAATATTTTCACATCTCAATTCCTAACTCATTAGTTGTTAGTAATTGTAAGACTACTTCTGCCTCTTCAAATATGATGATTCAATATCTGACTTCATTAATAAAATATCTTTTTACTGAGTAGTAAGAAAAATCAATTCAACATCTCTTTAGAGCTTGAAGTGGGAGAAGGCAGCTTTGAGCTTCAAGAAAGTACAGGGAGCAGATTAGCCACATAAAGGCAGGAAAAAAGCAGAAGGCAAGACTTAACTGAAGTTTTCATATGACAAGAAGTCTAGTTGTTAACTAGAGTTAGTACACAGCACTACTCTAGTTAGTAGTACACAGCACTACTCTAGTTTCTAGTTTCAGCTGTGCCCACCATAGTTCAACAGTTAACACACAGAAGCTGCCCTTCACTCCAACAATTCCACCCCTCCCAAATGAGAAGATGACTCATGGCTTATAATGTTTACTCTGTGTGTCTTTAACAACCAAAGCAGCAGTTCCTGCTCTCTGTTACATCCAGGTATGTCTACCTTATGTCTGTCTATTTCATGGGTATCCCTTTCAGTTTATCCTGAAGCAACTGAGAATAATCTGACACCTACTCAGATGTGCACTATTAATGAAAATCACTGATTTTGACAACGAACTTGGAACTTCAATTCAAAGTTGCTCAAATCTTCAGCAGCACACCAGGGCTTTCAGTGATCTATGTGGGAAGACCACCTTTGCTAAATATCAGAAAATTAGCGGGTCACCCTGTTGCTCAATATAAGTAAAACCCCCAAATTGTTACAGTCAAACTGGTACAACGACTTTACAGTGTGTGTACAATGTGTGACTGAAGTTCATAGCCAGCATGCTCTGAACACTGACAATTCTCATGGATAACCAAAAAGGCCAACCTGTCACAACTTTAATTACAAAAATCTAAGAACACAAAATGTGCCTATTGTAAAGACGATTTTGACCAGCAGCAATACTGAAGTGAAAGTGTGCTTTCATTTATACTCTTGCATAAACACCATTCAACTCAAGAGGCCTGCTAGATACTTTTCTCTTAAATATAGGAGACAGAGAATTAAATATAACAGAAGAAGGTAAAACAGAGACCAAATAATGAGACCACAGGGAAAAGCTGCCATACAGTCAGCATAAGGTCACTGAATTATTGATCCAACAGATCTTTTAACAATGGAGTTGAAATTTAGGTTCCTTTTCCTGCACCTCTTTCAGAAAGTATGCAACAGCCAGTACAAGCACGGCAGTGGAATGCTACGGAATCATTCCTTAAACTGAAAAGCAGGATTGTTACAATAGTAGCGCCCCCCACAAGTCTCGCCTGTACCTGCCCAGCCTAAATGAACCTATGTGTGTCTGGCCAGCGCAGATTTGCCTTACCACACATGCACTTGTACCTACAGAATTGCCCATTAAATGATTTTATATGCTGATCCCTCGGGATTACTGAAAATAATTAGGAAAGAGAAGTTTCTCCTCAAGGTAATAGGTCAGATCTGCTAGTGTAAGTCAGCATCACACTGGAGTGGCTGATGACTTAAGTTTGACTGACTTCTGAGGTCACAACATTGATAAAAGGGACAAAGGAATGTAACAGTCTAATTGATCACTGCAGAAGCCACACCTCAAAGAATTTAGGCACTGTCGGTTTCATGGTTTGATGGCCACTATTACAAGCGTGCATTTTCTAATTAAGGGCCTCGGTATCTGACAACAGTCCAAGCCAAGAAGAATAATTTCCATGTCTGTGTGTTTCGCTTAAATAACTAGTTCTGAAATTGCAACCTACGGCTATGCAGGTTTACACTACCTGCTGCCCAACGCAAACCCTAATTTACTCTGATCTAGATAATGCGTGGGTGAGCGGCGGAAAAAAAGCTGTAAATTACTATTCTTTACCATGCTGGCAGAGGAATATCACTCAGCAAGGAAGCAAAGAATGTCAAAAGTCCACACGCGATGAGCAA
>VXBU01010442.1:71804-84450 GCA_013400315.1 Bombycilla garrulus | reverse complement strand
GGGGGCGGGGAGAGGAGCGAAGGGGAGGGAAGGGTCGGCCCCGGCCCGCCCAGCGGCGAGGGGCGGAGGGCGGGGAGCGGCAGCGCTCGCTCCGCCCGTGCCTCCCTCCCTCCCTCCGCCCCCGCGGCTGGGCGGGAACGTGCGCTGAGGAAAGAGGGCCCCTCGGGCTCACAGCGCTCCCGCCCGCGCTTACACCCTTGTAGCAGCTCAGCACAAGCAGAGAAACACCGCAAATGCTGCAAAAGATCTCGTTTGGATACTTGGGCTCATTCTAGTCCGTTCCCCCCCCCATTCTAGTCTAGAGGTGGAGGGCTCAGTTGAAGGTGTGTGAAGAGCATCCCAACCTAACGGCAGTCTGAAAGAGCTTGGCTACTTGGTCTAAGAGAATAAACATTAGAAGAGGAAACATCTAGGGTTCTTTTCTTCATAACGGCTTCATAAATAAATCAGTAGAGTTAATGGAAAAGTACACAGGTGGTCTAAGAGTAAATGGATCAAAAATGTCCCCAGTCTCACTCTCCACAACAGCTGCAGTGAAAAGGAATTTCAGCTGCTACTGAATTGAGTCTTGCTTTCCTGGTGCATGTTCAACTAACACACAACTATGGAAAATGCATTTCAGCCTTACAGCAGAAACTTTTTAACCTTGCTCACAGAGTAATTAATAAACTAATGTGCTGCAGTGTCTGGCCATGGACTAGTGTTTGAAAAAAAGTCTACTAGGACTTGCATATATAAGGATTGCTGGATTGTGTAATAGGTTCATTGCATTGCAGTGTTAGTGGTGTGGGAAGGGACCTCCTGCTCAAAGTGAGCTCATCCATGAACTCCAATCAGGTTACTCAGGTCTTTATTTCAGTCTTGTAGTCCTCCAAGGATGAAAACTGGACAATGTCTCCAGGCAGCCTGGCCTAGAGCCTGACTGTCCTCACAGGGAGGAAGATCTTCCCTTCTAAACACTGAGCTGTTCTCATTTCACTTTGTGTCTGCAGTCTTTTATCATTCCACCATACCCCATTACAAGAAGACTGATCCTATTTCTTTTGTAAACCCTGTAGATACCAGCAAGGTGGAGGCCTCCTTTTAAGTTGCCCCAAAGCCTTATTTTCTCCTGGTTGGCAAGTTCAGTTTCCTCAGCCCCTCTTCCCTGAGCAAGTGCTCCAGCCCCCAGACATCATCATGGCCATCTGCTGAACTCTCCAGTTTATCCATGATCTTCAGGTATTGGGAAGCCTGGAACTGGACTAGTGTATAAATACAGTCTAGTTTGTGCAGAGTAGAAGGGGATAATCTCCATCTCCTGGCCATGATCCTCTTAAAACAGCCCAGGATGCTGCTGGCCCATGCTCAGATTGCTGTCTGCCAAGACCGCCATGTCCTCTCAGCACAGCTGCTACCCGTGGTTTCAAGGGACTATTCTTTCCTATATGCAATATTTCATGTTTTCCTCATTGAATTTCATAAAGTCCCTGTCACCCCATTCCTCCAGCTTCTCTGAATGGCAAGCACACCAGGGTGTCCTCCACAGTTTGTGGGAAATACTGGAAAACACTGCAATAGGAAGAGCCTGAACGTACTTTACCCCTATCTGGAATGAGGAAAGTGAATTCTGCTGAAGGTCACCACATCCCAGCACTGTAATACTGCTCAGTATTACAGCCTTTGATTCCCTTTTTCTCCTCATACCATCATCCTCACATCTTTATGTAATGAAGTAACATTCTCTTTTATCCCTAACTGTTGTGGTGAACTACATCTGATGTTTACACGGGGTTCTCTAGTTGCACTGGGTTTATATAAAGGTTGCACTAAGTAGCTGTACTTCCCCCACACTACCCGTGGTGGTCGGCCCCTCTTCCCCCCACCCCTATCCCTGAAAGGTAGTTTGTTCCTGTAGTCCCATTGGCCAGGGGTCCCTTCCCAGGGTCCCCCTGTCCCTGGGGACAAAAACCCAGGACCCACCTGGGTCCGGCCTCTTTTCCTTTCTGCTGATAGGCGGGCTGCCTGCACCCTTCCCTTCCCCCACGCTCTGCCTAAGAATGGACTTAGATTAAACAGAATTCAGCAGAAAGAATTGAGCGTCCTTTTGTTCCTCATCCTTATATCGCCCTAATAAACCGAGGGCTTTCAAAGTATAACCCCCGAGGTTTACTAGAGTCAGGTACAGTTGGCGCCCTAGGGTCAGGTACACCTAACCAGAATATGCAGGTAGTACCAATACTCATCACTGAATACAATACATAGATGACATACATGGGAATGAAAAACACTGCTACCCTAAGCTCTCACTGCCTGCCAATAGGTTCCTAATAATATCCAGCATTGTCGCTGTCTGAGGTCACAATGTTACACTTATTTTCTTATGTATCATACTAAGTGCTGAATGTGTATATTAAGTCCATGCATGAATTAGAATCACTCAAAAAGTAACACCAACACTCTGTCATTAAAACATGTGAAAAGTTAGTGCTGATAGTCCAAATGTCAAGGTAATTGAGGAAGAGATGCATTTGCTCTTCCTGAGCAAGAAAAGAAAAGCTAATTGTTGCAGACTTGGCTTTCATAAATGCATCCTGCATAGGTATAATTTATATGGAGTGCCAGACTGTTCAGAGTTGTGTAGGAAGAAAGAGGAGGCCACAGAGAAAAAGCAGAAAATAGCTTGATGGTTTGACAATGAACATGTGCAAATAGATTCTGCTTTGCCTTGTAAGCACAGCAGAAGGTGGAAGTCCCAGGTGTGTATCATTGACCCAACTGTTTATCCACGATGAGACACAACAGTGAAATTCATTCCTCAGGTTTGCACTGGTCTCCCTGAAAACGGAGTAAGTAGCATGGAGCTGTGCAGAAGGCTTAAATGTTTTGACTTTAGTATGACTGGCTGGTAATAATGAGGAGGTGAGAACCTCAGGTTTTTCACACATAGATAAACCATTAGGCACACACCTGAGAAAGCCATTGCTCTTTGGGAGATACAGACACTCCTTAGGTCTAGTTAACCTCCTACAGGGACACAGACAGTGACCACAAACACAAATCCAGAGATCTGCCTCATTTACATCAAGAGGAAGGTGATTCTCACCTGTTCTTTGGAAGCTAGCTCTACACCTATAATTTCTTCTACAAATGACCTTGTTTGGCAGGTTTTGGAGCTGTATCATTTCCAAAGTTAAAAAGGAGTCTTGAACAGTCCATGATTTTGTACACTGATTTTTACATTGTTTGGAGGAACTGCAAGGGACCTGCAAAGGACATCTGAGTCAATAAAAACTTTTGCCAAAAACATCTTATTTTAAATGTTTGGGTGGGGAGCTTCCAGGTTTTTTTTGGGTTTTTTTGGGTCTTTTTTGTTGGTTTTTTTTTTCAATTCTATTCCATTTGTATTGATTTTAGTATTATAAGACTTTTTGAGATCAACACTGATTAGTATCAGAAGAGCAAAAACAGCAAAAATAATATGCATTTAACTTACCAGAAAAAAACCTTTTAATTAGTGTTATATTGATATATATACAATAAATATTTAAATTACATCAATACAATCCACTTAGATGAAATGCTATAAATATCACAAAACCTCAGAGACTGGAAGCAGATTTGATATGTATTATTAATAGACTAAAAGATAACTCAGCTGAATTGCATTATTAGGTGTCTGCTCTAGATACTGTAGCTCTTTTTCCATGAGTAAGGAAGCTCTTCATAATAATCCTAAGATTTTGAAAATCATCTGCTGCATGAGCCAGAAATCATTTCTGGCGTAACTCCAAGGACTGCAGGGAAGTTGAGTAATTTTTAAATTATGAGATCAAACCCAGTTCTGCTACACATTTAAAGTGGTCTGTTAAGTACATCCAGAAGTTATATGTCACCTGATGGAGCAGTCTTCAGTTCACACGTGGGAGGATATAATTACAGAGGCAATATTAATAAATATTTAAGAGGCAACAGACAAAATTCAGTGTTTTAAATTTACTTAAGGTAAAATGAATACTTGCTTCATTATATAGATGTAATTAGCTCAGTCTTAAACTAACATTATAAAAAAATCTTAAAAAAACATATGGAATCTTACTATCCTATAATCAACTATAGCAAATTTAGATTATTTTATTATTTTCACATATTTTTCTTTACCAGTTCTTGTCTAGCACACAACATTGCACTGGTTTAGCATGAAAAAGGTACTATGTCTTAATTCAGATAGACTGGTGCTGTAATTCAGGTAAATATCATTTACAAGCTAAGAATTCTGACTTCTCCTGTGCCACATGCCCATTTTGGAGAGCACAGAAGATCCCAGGACAGGGGCTGTTACCTGAGCGTTGTTTAGAGCACAAGAGCCAAGCCTCACAAAGGCAGGGATCCCTCAGAGGATAATCTGAGGGACAGCTCTGTGGGTCTCTACTAGACAGGTGCAAACACATTTGGAGGACTGAGACTTCAGCAGCATTAGAAACGTCATTGTTATAGAGTCCACCCACACACATTGCACTTAGCTCCCACCAACATTGCTTTTTAGTTCAATTTCATTTCAGGCATCCAAATAAATCTCTTCCACAACCAAGACAAAGTGCTTACAGTGTGCTGCTGGTGGAAGTGCTGATCTGGGCGCAGCTTGGAGCCTTCCATCAGAGCCAGAGCAGTGATCCATCTAAAGCCAAACCTAGAAGCATTTCAATGCTTTTTTGGTGCTACTATTCTCAGGAAAAAAGAGCTACAGGTCAGAAATCAAGTGCCCAGCAGGAAAATGGTGCCACAGAAAACATGCAGGCCAAGTGGATGAATACAGATCACATTAGCACAACCTCTAACAGTGATGATGCTCTGCAGGATTTACAAATCCCAGAGACCTGTGCTCCAGCTGTCCATAAAGAACATTGCCTATTAACTCCTGCACTTTTGTAACTGAAATCTTACATTCTTCAGGAGAGCAAACAGCTCTTGAATTATTTGTTTTATTCTACCATAACTGGGGCATTTTGTAAAACATGTTTTTTTCTTGAATACTTGAGGTTTTGTACCTGTAACATCCAACTTCTTTAAAGATTTAGGAATTTCTCCTAAAAAACCCTCCAGTGCTTTAATCTTACAGAAGTTTTTTTATCAATGACAACATAGGATTGTTACATTACCTACAGTGTTCATCTGTTTTTTTAAAAACTCTTCTGCTATTCTGAGACTCTTTTGATTAAAGATTCTAAATACATTTTAAAATCTATCCTTCTGACACTTTTGACTTTGACTCTTCTGGTCAAGAATATTATACTGAACATAGAGAGTCTTTTCTAATCACCAGTTCAGAACATAAATATAGCCCTGGAAGAGATTGGGTTTCTTCAGATATGAGTTGCCTTTGACTCAAGCGTCCTAAAATCATTTGACAACCCCCCTTGGTTTTTTTTCAGCAGTCAATGGCACAGGCTGGCAGGCACAGCAAGGGCCAGCTCTCTCCCCAGGAGCAGCAGGATGAGTGCAAGAGCCCAGAGTGCAGGGCAGGGCTCCCAGGCAGAGCCCACCTGGCTGGACACGAGCAGGGAGAGGAGGCAACACTGCCAGCAGCCCCCGGGCTGTGCTGCGAACACTGCGGGCTCCAGCAGCAGCAGCCACGGCCAGGCACACCTACAACAGAAAGAAAGCTCTGAAATCCAGCTAAAAAAACAGCCTGGGGGTGCGTCAGGGCCCTCAACACGGCACAGACGACACAACAAAGACACAGCACGGTTCAAATGAGGACTGCTGGCTCATGGCTGAGCTTAAACGGGTCCCTGAGCAGGGGGTGGGTGAGGGCCCAGGTGAGGCTGGGCAGGGCTGCTGTTGGTGAACTCTTACAACTGCCTGAGGAGCTTGGTTATACAGGGAAGCTGCTTGCATGCGGTAAGACTCCAAGTACACATAGGCTTTTATAATTTATGAGGGTTACTGATTTACTTCTTTGATTGAGTAAAGTAATCCAGTTTTGCTTTAAAATATTGATTAACAACTGGATCAATTGTATTTGTTGACCTTTAATTGACAATTTATCTAGCCTGTAACCAGATATTCTATATCTATTTTTCTTTCTACTTCTTAATGCAATGGACCTTACAGCTGAATAGGATAACATCTTTTTCAACTAGTTTTTTTAAAAAAAAAATTCTAGAGCTGGGTCTTTTACTTGAAAAGAAAGGAGGCTCTTGGTATAACTTGATACCTGCTAAGTACTAATTTAGTCTCTTTAGGTGCTGAAAGCTTTTCACCTCCCATTTCTTTGAACAGAGAACTGATCAGTGCAGTACCCAGAGAATTGCTTTGTGTGATATATTGTAGGCACTTGTGATCTGTTAAACAGAAAAGACTTTCAGAATTTCAGAAAAAAAAATCAGAATTACTTTAGGGCATACCAAAGAAATGTTCTCAAAGGGAAGCCATAGGTCAAGGCCAAATGCCTAGGTCTCTTGCCTAAGATATCTTATTATTAATTTTACTCCAGTAAAAAGACTTCTTTCAGAGCCAGTTATTTCTCGACATTTAGGAGTTTTGTAGGGAATTCTTTGTTAGAAATGCACAACTGACAATGGCATCAGAACTACCTTTGTAGTTTATTTATTTACTAGAAAACTGTATATAAATTATTTTTATGTATGCTTTAGGATGGGAAAAATACAAGAGCATTTCTTTTCCAGACACTTCATTTTTATGTTTGTGGGCTTTTTTTTGTTGTTGTTGTGTTTTTTGGTTTTTTGGGGTTTTTTTTTTTTTGGTTTTTTGTTTTTGCTTTTGTTTTTGTTTTTTTTCCTGGGATTATGCTACAGGATAGTTGGGGACATTCTGATGTACTCAGCTGCATATTATTTGTGCTACCGCTATTCATCAGGTATGTATTCTATAAAAAATAAATTTTTATGTATTTATACTGAATGAGGGGCAGCACTACTTCCACAAACTGCAAGATTACAGGGGCAGATTACACTGCATACGTAGCGTGACAAGTTCTTTTTTCTTTTCAAGTGGTATAGTGCTTGATTGTGGGAAGATATGCTGTGTGTTTCTTACGCAACGCTGTAAAGAGGAAACTGATCTGCTGATGGAGGCTGCTCGGAGCTTGCTTTATGTTTAAATCTCCTAGAATGTTTTTTGAGGCAAAGCTGTTCCCTAGAGAGGACGTGCTGGTGTTGCACGTTAAACGTTAAACAAGAGCGTCACGTATGTGTTGCCGTAATCATCAACGCCACAGGACTGTTCTTAAATGTAAACACAGATGTGTACACCTTCCTTCTCTACAAAAACGTGAGCATCTGTTGCTTGTAGCAGAAGCGGCGCTGGTTGTAAATTACAGGTTGAACGGCTGTACACAACCCCTATAGGTTCAAATTACAGTAGAAGGAACCTAAATTCAGAGTTGAAATGTCGACGCCCAAACGACACTTTGTTCGGTTACCGTTCTCTGAATGACGAGCCGCGAGCAGCACAGGAGGTTTCCGCTCCCGGGACGCGCCCGCGGGGTCCCTGGGAGGCGGGGAGCCAGGCCGGGCCGCACAAGCCCCGCTCGGCCGGGGCAGGGGCCGCGTACCGCTCCGGACCCCGTGCGGGCGTGGGCAGCGGCACGCCGAGCTCCCGCTGTTGAGCGGCCGTGTCCCGGGCCGGCTCCCTCGGGGAACCGCACGGCCGCGTCGGAGCCTTTGGCGGCAGCGCTCACCAATGGCTCCGGCCGCCGCCGCCGGCAGCGGGCGGAGCGGAGGCGGGCGGGTTTGAAAGGGAGGCGCCGGCTGCCATGTAAGCGCCGGCCGGGAGCGCCGCGGCCGGCAGGGACCGAGCTGGCAGCGACCGCCGCTCCGGCCCGTCCCGCGGTGCCGCCCTCGCCCCGGGCATGGGAGCGGAGCGGAGCGGAGCCGGGTGGCCGGAGCGGAGCTGCCGTGGGGGCGGCCCCTGGGAAGCCCATGGCCTTCATCATGATGAAGAAGAAGAAGTTTAAGTTCCGAGTGGAGTTGGAACTGGACGAGCTTTCCTCCGTGCCCTTCGTCAACGGCATCCTCTTCTGCAAGGTGCGGCTGCTGGACGGGGGCAGCTTCAGCGGGGAATCCTCCCGGTAGGTGCCTCCGGGACTCGCACGCCGGGCTCTGCCGGGCCGCCGGCCCCACGCAGGCAGCCCCGAACGGGCTGCGGCCGCCCCGTCCGACGGGCTTCGCTCGAGTCCGCCTTCTCCCGAGGGCAGGGGAAGCACGGCCGCCTCCGCAGCTCCTCCGCCCGCTCCTCGGCTCCCGCGGCGGGCCCGGGGCGAGTGCGGGACGGGCAGGCGGGCGGGCGCCCGGGGAAAGGAGGGGGGGCTGTCCCGGGGCTCCCGGCGGCTGCGGCCGTTCCCCTCGCCGAAGGGGAAGCTCCCGTGGCACGGCGTGGCACCGGGCAGCGTGGCCGTCTTCTCGTCCCGCCTGCTTTGCCAGCATCAACGGCCAGAGAACGCATGTGGGAACACTTGGAACTCCTCGTCTGCGTGGCTGCTCGCTACCAGGAGTCGTAACGTTGTAAAATAAATACTGAGGTTCCTAAACACAGAGTAACAGAGGAAAGGAATCCCAGAGTGATGAGGGTTGTCTCGGAGAAACTGGTCTCCTGTGCCATAATGCTGGAGCTGCTGAGCGGATGCGTAACAGGAGGGGAGAGAATTTCTTGTCCCCAAGCCTGTTGTCTGAGCTGTCCCCTGTGAATTGTGTGACCTTATTGTTTAATTATTGAACACTGGCTTGATGTGTTCCATTCTGTGGATATTTACATGGAGAGCTAAGTTCCATGGAAAAGTCCTCAGTTTTTCCTCTAAGTGCTCAGGTCATGTACTACTGACTTGGTTCTCGCTCAGTTCTGCAGTGCAAGTGCAGCACGGCAGATGACTTTTTTTCCTCTTCCTTTCCCTTCAGTTGTGCCTCAGCAATGGAGCAGTCATCCATCATAACAGTGGATCCCTGATCCACGGGTAGTGGATCTAGTGGGTAAATAGAATGCCAGTGTATTAATTTTTTCCAAGTACCAGGCAGAGGCAGAACCTTGTCAATAGGAAGGGTGTGTGCTGTGGCTTCAGGTATGGGGAGGAGGAGACTCCCCTCCCATTACACTTGTTCTTGTTGTTAGAGTTATTATTTTACTTTAATATTATTACCATAAGGATTTATTGGAAAACGTCTCATAGAATTCTGGGAGAAGACGGTAACAAATCCATGACTATTCAGTTACTTTCTTATTAAAATACTGTTGTTACAAAGCTTTCTAAATTATCTGCCTTTGATTCTGTAAATTAAATTAATCAAGGGATAAAAATGGAACTTTGGCCTAGAACCTCCTTATTTAACCATTCCATTATATTAGCATATATAATTGACGATAAGTTTTTCTTCTGTATGGTTAGAAGTTGTTCATCTCATCAGTGCTCTGTTTTTAATTTTGTGTCTTTCCTCAATGTTTTTTTTGTGAGCGACTTCTTAAGTAATAGATGCTGATGATGACAATCATGATTCAGGCACTAATGTGCCGTTACTGTCCTAGTCCAGCCCTTATTGCCTTGAAGTCATTTCCACAGGCTGACATACATCTTCTGGACAGGATGTCTGTATTCAAGGACTTGCTTTCAGCTGAGCAGATGGTTTTGACACGTTATGGTGATTTTAGTCTTTTTTGCCTCGCCTATTTATGATGCTAAAATTAAATGCTTGAAAGCCTACATTCATATCTTTATGAATGGTTTATTAGAGTAAAATGTGTGTGGTAGGATGTAGTGTGTATAGGGAAACTGACGTAAAAAACTGTGTTGGAGCTGAAGCTTAGAAAATCTTCCATTTTCTTTTTCTGGGGCTATGGCTTAAAAACTAACAGCAATGGAACATATGCTGCTGTGTCAAGGTCCCTGTGAGTTTAACTCATTCCTGCTGGACTGAGAAGTGTTTGGGTATGCTGATAGAGAGGTAAAGAATTCTTCTGCAGTGATCCTTCAGTGCCAGTTTAGGGAGTGCCTTTGCTCTTGGCTTAAGAATTAACAGATGAATTTTCAGAGTGATGATTCAGCAAAGGGCTGAATAAATAAGGAAAAAATTAAGTTCACACCAGAGTGGTAGTATTTCAAAGCTTATCAGTTGCAAACTTTCTGATGGCCATAATCTTCTAGTTGCATGCATTTGTTAGTTTTGCTGTGAGCTGGCAGGTATATCCCTAAAGTACTGATCTTTTTGGCTGTATAAAAGATATTAAATGAATTCTATTGTTTCAGAAAGTAATAGACAAACTCATTCCAAAAATTTTATAATACAGGGGGAAACTGACTCTTTGTTCTTAATGGCTTTAATTTTCTTACTCATTGAGGTCTAGTAAACTATAATTATTTCAGGAGAAGTTATGAAGTTCTCAAGTTAATACCCATACACACCAATACCCTGCTGCCTCTTGCCTTAGAAAGTGGAAAAAAAAAATCCAATCAATAGTCAATAAACCATCCCAACGTTATTAGCATTTTATTTCTAAAGCCTACTCACAGAGAAGAATGTCATAAAAACCCAGGGCAGCAGTTGCCTTGGAAGAGAGGCCCAAATGTATGTAGCAAGTTGTCATGAAAACAGTTTCAAGTGATTATCTTGTCAGCCCTCAATGGATCATGCTGTATGAATGATTAAAGTCCTGATCCTGAAAGCAATGTGGTACCTTCATCATCCCTCTGATCACTGAAGTGAGATGAAAAGAAGACTGATAAAAGTTCAAGCTACTGAAAAATAGGGTTTTTTCACTTCTCAGATCTTTGCTAGAAAGAGCTACCTAAGAAATATGCTATGGAGACATGGGCCGTGTTATCGGAGACTTGTCACAGTCCAGTTACTTTTCTGGCTCCCACAGATGTGTGCCTGTACAGAAATTCTGTGACCAGCTGAAACCAGAGTGTATAGTGCAGTACCAGTGATCTGGCTGGTGTGTAACTAGCAACCAAATCACTTTGCAGTTGTGTGTGTGCGTACAGTTTTTTAGAACTCTAATTAGAAAACTTCTATTTGAAACATCCTTATGCACATCTGTGAATCCTTTCTGTAGGAAAGGAAAATTCTGGATTACAAGACTGTTTGATTACCTGACAAGAATACTAAGCTTTTAAAGCAATCTGGTAGTGGCAAATAGAATTTCTATGCAAGGACATAGACCAGCCAAGTGGCAGCAGTGTTTAAACTGGAAAAAATGTTTGAGAGTTTCTGCAAGAGCAGGACCCTGGAGTTCTGGCAAGAAGGAATGTGTTACAAGCTTTGACTCTAGACCAGGGAAAACCCTGAAGGATGTTTTGGAATGGGGAAGGCTCAGTTTAGTTGTTTCAGCAAACTGACAATCAGCAACACTGTAATTCTTGCGCTCCCCTTTCTGAAATTGCTTTCTAGCATGACTTCTGGATCTTTACCATTGTGTTTTAGATGTCAGCATCAAGGGTGGATTTTCAGCCAATAGACTGTGAATGTATGCAAAGTAATGCTAACAAACCTCACTTCCAGTTAGGAAACTTTCCTGGCTTCAGCCTGTTTTTTTCTGTGTGTCAAGGCATCTTTCTACCTTTCCCGGGGCCAATGACATTAGATCTCTCTCTTTGAAATTGGATACATTAATACATGACACTTGTGCAGATTCCAGGATACTGTGTGTCTATATATTACCTGTAATAAAAAAATGTGCACATAATGGCTAATGCACCATGAAAGGACACAAGATTATTTCAGGGCAGAAATTAAGCCTATGAATATATTGATCAGGAAAAAAATTACTGTTTTAAAATACAGACTTGATTAAATTCTAAGCATATTTATTCGTGGCCATTCTAATGTAGATATAAACTAAATATATAGCAAGTATAGGCTTTCTGCAACTGCCCTCATTTTAACAAGCTGAATCAAAAATTAATAGGTCCCTAGAGCAGATAACTGAGGCTCATAGGCTGAGCTGTTGCTCAATCAGCAGTAAATTAACAGATGGAATAGGAGGAAATCCAAGAAATTTTGGGAATAAGGATCTGATTTCTTGAGGGTGTGCTTTCAGTGCTCTATCGACTGAGGGTACAGTAGCTGTAAGGCTGCTAGTTCCATTTTTAGCTCGGTTTCCAGCTGCACCCCACTCAAGAAAAGGACTTGGTTGGTTTGTTCTTCTGACTGCAGCCTTCAGCTTGGTCATATTCCCCTTCCTTTCAGATCCAATTTCTGACAGGTTAGATTGCTTTCTTTTACACAACAACATTCTAAACTAAGAAGCTGATTATGATCACTGTACGTGACAGAGATTCAAGGTGGCCAAGAGCTTTAAGTTTTTCATCAAATCATTTCATTTTCCAATGGATTTCAGCAATGTGGGATTTTTTATGTACCCTCTTTGAGTCTTGAGAGGAAGTCTTGGGAGATCATGCATGAATATATTCCTATTCCTAATAGGTGTAGGCTAGAGGATGTATTGTTTTCTGGAGAAATTGATGTCTTACCTGCCAGATAAAGTACTTCTTATTTCTAGTGATGCATGGCCACCTCCTTCTCAACTGTCTAAGCCTACATCTATGTTTTGTAACACCAGCAAGTAGGTTTTCTTCCTCACTGAATTCTTCAAGTTGTCTTTTTCTATTGCATTTGAAAGAAAAAACAAAAAAACAAAAAACAAAAAACAAAAAAAA
>VXBU01010442.1:19937-71786 GCA_013400315.1 Bombycilla garrulus | reverse complement strand
AAAAACAAAAACAAAACCACAACACCAAAAACCTCTCCTGATAGTAACACAACTTAACTAACTCTCTGTTTTTAAATAACAGTACTTGTTAGAAAAACATACCTGTCACATGGCATCACTGTCCCTAACACTCATCTTCCTGCATGATGTATGAATCCTGCTGACAGTCTTCAGAGCTGGAAAAGGCTATTTCTAATAGCTTTTTCAGCTGTAACTGGATTTGCAGGTGGGGAACTTGAAACAAACTAAGTTTTCAAGTACTGCGAGGAATATTGGCGGTGGGATAAAAAAACCTTGCAATTTTGTAGCTGCTTTTTTCAGATTCTCGAATGTCCACTTATTGTTTCCTCAGTTGTGAAGAGATACTTGGTTAAGCAGCTTTCAGACCCTGTCTTCTGTAGGGAGGAAAAGGTAAGAAGGAGAAGTTCTCTACACAAAGTACAACTTTTTCAACATGTGGTTTCTTTGTACTTCTCCTTTGATTAATAGTTGCAGAAAAATGTGTTTAGTCAACTGATTTAAATAATATGCTTGAGAAAAAAAAACAAATAATTAATCAGTGGAGTAAATAATACAATATTAGTTTTGAAGGGGTTCATCTTTGGGATACAGTAGGAGAAGATAAAATGTTTGTAGTTTGCATGGGGTGTGGCTGGTTATTGCAGATATAAAAAGGGCTCAATCCTGGGAGCCTTCTGTTACTGTAATTGTAAGAACTGGTAAGAAATGTATCAACAGCTAACTTGTCACAAAAAAAAAAAATTGAGAAGACATACATGACAGACATCTGTTAAAGAAGAAAAAGCAGTGGGAAAAGCTTTCATGCTTAAGATGCCTGGCTTGTGCAGAACTGGTACTTGGGTTTAAAAGAGCTGGTGTTGGTTTTTTCCCCTGACCTCAGTACAGTACATGGAGTACAGTATTTTTCTGCCACAAACTTGCCGTTTGCAAGTACCATAGCACCTGATTGCCTTCATATTTTAAGGACTATTTCTGTTCATTGAATAATTTAGGGTGAAGGAGAATGCTAGAGATCACACAGTCCAGCTGCCTGCTGAAAGCAAGACTAATTTCAGTTGGCTCAGGAAGCTCAGAGTTTTGTCCTGTCAGCTTTAGAAAATCTGCAATAATGGAGATGCCAGTTCTTGTAGACAACCTGCCCTGCTGTTCACCACTTTTACTGTGAACATTTTTTTCCCTTATTTTACTGGAATTTACTTCTTTTCCTTTCTCTGTTCCCCACTAAGAAATGTCTGGCTTCATCTTCTAACTTAGTAGAAATGGCTGTAGATGGCAATTAGATCTTCCTTCACCTCATCATCAGATTATGAAACTCCCATGTTTCCAAATTCTCCTGCATCAGAGAAGAATCAATCCCTGACTCCAGACCCTCATCTCACACCCCCTGGACTTGCTTCAGTCCACCTGTCTTCTGTCAAGAAGGCCCCAAAGCCAGGCACGCTGCTGCAGATGCAGTCTCAAATGTTCAGTTTCCTCTGACCTGCTGACTACATTCTTCTAATGCAGTTTACCCTTCACAGTGCCAATTCTCTTCTAGGTCTCTGCATTTGGCTGTAACCAGCAGTTTTTCATCCATGATCAGTTTATACACACTTTATAAGAAGTTGTTGAAATGCTGCTAGTTAAAAATGTAACTTGTTTTATTATGTGTAAAAACATGTGGAATAGAAAATTATTACTCTGTTCAAATTTTGCACATACTAACAGCAAATTAACTGGGGAGCTGTGCACTATAAACAAGTGGAGCTCTTCCTGCAGAGCCAGCTGTTTGCTTAGTCCTAAAATTTGTGAACCATTGAAGCTCTGTTTGTAAATTACTTGTTTTGTTTGGTTTTTTAGCAATGCTTAGGAAAAAATGTTTTTGCTGGAGAAAATGCATCATCTTATATGTCTCAGGCAGGGGGGAAACAGAATATTAAAGGAAAAGTAAACTGAATTTGTTCCTGAATGGAGAAATACGTTCAAGCTTTGCATAAGCTTATTGCTACAGCATATATTTTGGAGCTCAAGCTCTGAGCACTTCAAGTGATGCACTTTTCTATATGAAGCCTAAATTTAGCATTTTGGTTATTGGATAACCATCTAAAGTGTAGCTTAGTACTGCTCCAGGACCCTGTTGCATGGGTACCTGTATCTTTCCCTCAACTATGACACTGCCTGAATTTTACATAGAAGTAGATTTTGGATAGGAGGAGTGCAAGAAGGTATTTATCTCTTGCATGCCAAACCCTTCTGTGTTAATGTAAAGTATAAATGCAAATTATATATCCAGCAATAGCTACATAATACCAAAGAGAGCCTAGGAAAGGTTGAATCTTAAAGTATCTGAACCTGAAGCCACTGATAGTGTGGCTACACTGTTAGATTGTAGGTTAATGCCTTAATTCCTGTCTCTGTAAGGTAGGATCATGACACTGGCCTTTGTTAGGTGTTCCAGCTTTCTGCAGAAGAAAGATGTTAGTTTATATATATACTTTTTTATAGATAGTCCCATTTTAGAAGATTATTTGCTACACTAAAAGTAACTTCAGTCTACTGAATACTGTATTTTTATCAGAAGGACAGAGCTACCTGTACTAACTTTATTCAGAGAGGGATCGATCAGAGGAAGTTTTAGGTGATAGAAGTCC
This sequence comes from Bombycilla garrulus, assembly GCA_013400315.1. Classification (NCBI taxonomy): domain Eukaryota; kingdom Metazoa; phylum Chordata; class Aves; order Passeriformes; family Bombycillidae; genus Bombycilla; species Bombycilla garrulus. Next base: position 69,135 of record VXBU01010442.1, on the reverse strand, counting down.
ATTTGCACACCCACAAATGAGTGCAGTCAGCAAAGGCAGGGGAGGGTGGAGGGCCTAAAATAATACCCAGCTCCGCTATTCCCAGTCCTGTCACCGGAACCATCAGCCCATCAAAGTCCATCTACACAAGCCCAGGGCCACACAGGCAGGTGGGGAACTGAAATTGTGGGCTTAGACAAGAGGACACCCTCTCTGGGCCCCTCCCAGGGCTGTCCCAGGAGACCCTTAGCTCCACTGTGCAGGGAGGAAACCCATCATGTTGAACTAAAGCTAAAGCATGTTTGGACTGAGGGGGGTTGCTGCCTATGACACACATCGTGGGATACAAGGGAAGAGGTTTATCATGGGACAGTTTGGGGAGGAACTGAAGGTGGAGGAAGGGGTGAGTTTGAGGAGGAATGAGTGTGGGGAAAAAACAGAGAGTTAAGGGGATAAAGGGCCAGTTAGATGTAAATAGTTTGCTGGTTGGTACGTTTGTCTAATCTGTTTCTAATTGGTAATGTCTGCCGTATCTTCCTGTTGAAGTACATTGTGACTCTTTCCTGGGGAAGGGCTCTCTTGTTTGGTGTGCATTGTGGGGCAGGGGATGTCTGAGTATCAGCAGCTGGTGTCACAAGCGTCACAGGGTTGCCAGCAGCGAGAGAGGCCAGAGTGAACACACTTAGCTACGGGAGTGAGACTGTGGGTCACAGGGCCCTGCGTGTCCACTGTGCCAGCAGCTGCCCTGGGACTGTGGGCTTGGGTGCCAGCACCTGGAGAGTCCGGATGGGTTATAGCAAATGCCAGCCACAGGGTGCGACCAGCAGGCAGCGATCCCTGTGCCTGTGGTGCCAGCACCTGGAGCAATGCACTCGGGGGTGGAGCTGGACTGCGGGACAGGTGTGATAGCCTGGGAGCCACACTCGGGTCTCTGTCTATGGATGTGTCTAGCACACCTCCGTCCCGCTCAGCCCGAGGGGCGGGGAAGGCTGTCGGTGCGGGCTGGCTGTGAGTGCCCTGCGTGCCCGTGACCGGCTGTGTGTGCCCTGTGTGCCCGTGACCGGCTGTGAGTGCCCTGCGTGCCTGTGACCGGCTGTGTGTGCCCTGCGTGCCTGTGACCGGCTGTGAGTGCCCTGCGGGCCCGTGACCGGCTGTGTGTGCCCTGTGTGCCCGTGACCGGCTGTGAGTGCCGGGAGCGGGGTCTCCTCCCGGGAACACCTCTGCAGCCTCGCTGCTGCCCGTGCCTGAGGAGTGCAGCTGCAGCAGCCTCACTTCTCTCAGGCCATCTTATCAACATGGGAGCTCTTCTTCTAAAATAAACCAGCAAAACTTATGTGACTCTCTCATCAAATGACCAGCTTTAAAAGATAATAATAATAATATTCTCATTTACCTCATATAGTGAAAAAGCTATTTTTTCACAGTATTTGCAGCAAGTAGATAACTCCTGTTTACACACTGTAAGATGCATTAGCAAACACCACTTTCTGTGATGCGAAGAAGTGTACTGACCCAGCTGAATCCAAAAGTAGTTCTGGAAGTATTTTCATGTGAACATAGTCAGATATAAAGACTGAATGGCACCTTAAAACAAATTATTCCAATTTACTGTTTCTTTAGTGACCAATAAATCTAAAATAATTGCACTACAAACACAAGCAGCTTAACATAATCATGCCCATACAGCTAAAGATCCTAACAAGCTGTTTACAATAACTCAGATAAAAACCTGAGATTTTCTGATTAATGGAACACAATTTTTTAAAATAAATGTCCACAAGGAGTTTTGACTTCTTCATTTCAGAGCCTCTCATGCTGAAGCTTTTCCATTTAGCAAGAAGGGATTTTCCCCATGACACTGAAGGTCCTTAAAAGTTATTTATTCTTGTGTTTGTAGCTATTTGCTGGAAAACCTATTATTCATAGATTTTATCCATGTGGAAATGAACAAACAATCTGAACATAAACACCTTAAAAAAGAGTCCATCCCTTGTTAACAATTTAGGATGAAGAGGTGACTGGATTAGGATTTATTGTCTACTATTTGAGTTGACTTTTTTCTCTGTTGTGTGTCAGAAGGAAAATCCAATACTTTTATTTGTTTGAAGTGGTAATTGTGTACAGTATACAAAACATCTACAAATACAGACTTGTTTACATCTTAAATCTTGCATTTGTAATTGAGTTAATGTGAAATTGGCCCTACTGAAGAAAAAATAGCAATGGTAACCCACTATACTTTGGAGTAATTTTATCCTACAGTATCTGTTTACTGAATTAATTCTTGGTTACATACTACTTGACAGCATTTATTCAATTGCACCAAAGCACTACAGCCTACTATGTATTCCAGTGCATCTTGGTAACTAAGATACATTTTGATTAAGAAAACAACTGCTTTTACTTTGCATGTGGTAAAGTGACCGGGAGGCTCATAGGAAACTGACTCAGAACGGAAAGCTCCCCAGCGTGCCTGCAGCACCGGCTCAGCTGCCAGAAGTTATCTGGGTTCATTTCCATAGCAGCCAATCAATACAGCTGTTCATTTTCTAAAGGCCTTGCACTTAGGAATCTTATAAACTTAGATGTTGCTGTTGAAGTTAAATGTTCTGATTATTTGACCTTTTTTCAGCATGATGGCAATAGCTAGATGGTACTCCTCTTTCCTAAAATATGTCCTGAATTAAAACACATAACTTTTAAAGTTTATATAGTGAAATTAGAAAAACTGTTTAGTGGGCATAGGGACAGTTGGTTGGGTGTGGGGCTTTTTTGTTAGTTTGGGTTTTGTTTGTGTTTGTTTTATTTTTCTTTTTCAATTGTGAACATATTTTTAGAAAAATTAGACTATCAGTATTCACAACTGAAGCTTTTGTACTGCTAGTTCTGCTTGTTTGCAAATCCTGGCCTTGATATGAGGGGACTGAGTCTACTGAAAGCAGAGTGGTTTCTGTCTTCACTCAGAGTGGCGTGCTATCTTCCTTATTTGAACCATTATACCCATATAATATATGGGTACCATATTATTATACCCATTCCTTACTTGAACCATTATACCCCTATAGTAGTATTGGTATGTTGATACAAATTCAAAATCCTTGAAGGTTTTAAGGACACTTACATTTCACAAGCAGATGTTACTTACATTTACCTTGCATTTACAAGCAAAAATGTGTTTAATGTTCACTGCATTATCTTTTGCTACAATGTGAGTGATGTCTGGAACACTGTAAATGAAGAATGTGAAACTGCCTTGACTTTGCTGTAGAGGCAGAAGACTGTTCTGAGAAGCAGAAACAACTTGAACCATTTATACTGAATAGTACGAAGATTGTGGCACTTTGCTTTGACTTCATGAGTTTACAAAAACACTTTTTCAGTGGAAAAAAGTATCATTATTACTGACTGGAAACATTGCAGAAGCAAAAACACTGCAAGAACTTAGTGAAATGATGAAGAGCAGAAGTGATGCTGTTAGTGGTAGAGCCAGTGGTGTCCTGGAGGACAAGGAAAGGGTGGGAAGGATGATGATGACTGCTGTATTACTTCTGTAACAAACAGATAAAAAGAGAACAGATTTTCTGACCTTTATGGATGACAAGTGAACTCTTTCAGCTTAGTGGCACTGTTTTATATGTGTCACAAATGTTAGCACTTATCAATTATCCCTTTTAAGGGTGTATTTTACATGATGTCTTCTTGTCTGAGCCTGTTTCAATAGAGATGTAACTATTTGTAATTTGCCTTTTTTGAATTCTGGTTCTTTTGTGTACTTAAATAACTCCCATGGTAGCAGTATGGGATTCTTTTTTTCCGACAGTACAGGAAAGCCTGCAGTGTACAACATCCCAGATGAAGAGTAGATCATGGTGTTCACAGAGCATGTTCCTTTCAGGTCACATGCTTGAATGTGACTCAGTGTTGTATCATCAGAATCTGTGAGTCTGTTGTGGTCATTACACTGACTCATTTTAGGCTGGCTGATTTATTCCTACCTTAGGAAGTCACAGTGCAAGTGAGTCCTGGAGCTGGCAGTCTCACCAGCACAGCAAAGGGAGCTATTGTGAACACCCTGTAATTTTCATGTTTCTATACACATGATAAACTCTGGCTCCAGCTTCTGCAGAACCATAGGATTCTATCTGCTAAAGACTTCAAATGGCTTCTTCAATAATAAGCTGCTGTCAGAAGTTAGTATAAAAGACAGGAATGTATGTATTAGGAAAAAGGAGAAATATTTTTATATGTAAAGGTGGTACTTCAGGTTGGACTGATAGAAGAAATTATCAGTTTCTTCACAGTTCCAAGTTGTGAATTTAGAAACACGGGCTAAAAAAGAACTTCTCATTGTTGAGGCAACTCCTCAGAATCACAGTCCTTATGCCCCCTGTTAGTTACAAACTGGCCAACCTTGTAGTAAAATACAGCAAAGACTTTTTATGCGTCTACTTCTCTTATTTGAAAGCTGTTCCAGAAAGTTGCTCTGTAGTTTGAGGCCTTCTAACTTTCAGTTCTAAATGGATGTTTGATTATGCTTTATCTTGGCCTTAACCACTTCTCATTTGACTGAAAATTTATTTGGTCTCTCAAGTATTTGAATCACTAATGTATTTTTATTATATGAGTTGGCTTTTTTTCTTTTAAGATACACAGGTTTTCTAGTTGTCCTCCCTGTGCCTGTTTGGAGTCTGTTCTTGGTCAGAATTACCTAAAAAAATGTGTTCTGTTTGAGCCTTATAAAATGACATTGATAACTGAAAGCATCCTACATCCTGCCTTTTTCTCACTACATCATACTGTCAGATTGTTATCATCCTGTGAGAAACAGATCTCTTTAGATGTGTCAGCTTATTTTGCTCTCAAACAGCATGCTCACAGTATGTAGCTGCACTTCTCATTTGCCCCAAGTGTACTTTGTGTCAGGTTATTGCACATCATCTCCTTTCTACTTTTCCAGGCCTCAAATTTATGTAGTTTTGCTTGTATGATGCTCCTTTTCTCTGAACTGAAAAACCACTTGTCAAAGATGCTGTCTTGAGCGCATTGCAAAGCTCAGCACCTTGGGAGACACTGCCTGGGAGCTGATGTTCAGGAAGACTTCATTCTCCTGAGGCAAGCTGCAGAAATTACACTCTCATTCATTTGCAAAAACACATGGCTGTTGAATTCTTCTGAAGGTCTAATACTGTGTTCAAGGTTTGAAACAGTTATTAGTCACGCTAGACTGTTAAGAGTAGAATGGGGGATTATTATTATTGAGGCCTTGAACTAGAATTTGCATGAAATGGTCACTCTACAACGAGTGGAAACAGTCTTGAGCTGCCTTATTGCAGTGTGTGGTTCTGAATGTGTGTGCAACTAACACTGAGCACGTGCTCTCTACTTGCAGGGAAGTAGTACAGGCAAATTGTGTCCGCTGGAAGAAAAAGTTCTTCTTTATGTGCAAGATCAGTGCCAGTGCCACAACAGGGATTCTGGACACTTGCACTTGCCGCGTGTCTGTACGAAAAGTAAGCAGCTTTTTCCCCCTTCCTCTCCTCTTTCTTTGCTCATTCTTCCTTTGTTTTTATTTTTTAATGTCTGATAAACCTCATACAGCAAATTTTAGCTGCAATCACATTAGGTATTCCTTTATTTGAAATTTTGTAGTAATCTTATTACTTACTTTACTTGACTAATTTGTGGGAGTTTTATGATTTTATTGAAGAAAATCCTTATTCAGGCAAGACAGCAAAGGAATTTTTTTGACAAAAGCCAGCGTCTTGCTGACCTGCTCCAAAGGCATTACGAATATTGAGGTCTAAATGACAACAGCATACTCTAGCAGATGTGTGGGGAGATATTTGAAAATAAAGATTAATACCTGCTTTTCTAAAAAAAAAAAACCAACAAACCCAAAAAATCCACAAAAACCTAAAAAAAAATCCTGAGTCAGTATATTTAATGGCTTAATGGTGTGTCTTTTTTTCCTTTTTTTGTCCTAGGAACTAAAAGGAGGAAAAGCATATGCAAAGGTAAATTGAGATGTAGCTAATTTTGCCTACACATAAGCTTTTATTTCTTGCCATTTTATGCCCTTTTAAAGTAATTCCAGACTAGTACTAAATACCCATGACTTCATAATGTGCATAATAGTGACACAGTGCTGTTAGAACTTTCAATCAGTGTATTAAATAAGTACATAACAATGTTATACCACCAAAACTTTTTTTCTTTTGGGCTGGTATGCAGAAAGAAATAAAATTTTTACATTAAAAAATAAAGAAAACTCTCCTCATTCTTTTTCTCTCTTGGCACTTTAATTCTTTAATTTTTTTACTGAAAATAGAACTATGCTGAATTTTACACTCGGGGTTTGTTTCCTGCTTTTTGCCTCGGTCCATTCCCTTTAACAGGCATCCTCTTACACATATTTAAAAGAAAATGCTATTGAGTGGTAAACAATGGGTAATTAGCAAGTACTTCATTTAGCCAAATGCTTACTACTAATAGTCATTTTCTCCTAACAGCTGGGATTTGCAGATCTAAATCTAGCAGAGTTTGCTGGATCGGGAAATACCACTCGTCGCTGTTTACTGGAAGGTTATGATACCAAAAATACAAGACAAGACAACTCCATTCTCAAAGTAATTTTTTTCCTTTATCAAACTTAAAGCAATAAAGCAGAGAACAGTGCTATTATTAAGCACTTAATGAAATATAAAACTTATTTGCTGAACCTCTTTCTGTAAGGAAAGCTATTTGTAGTAAAACCAGAAGTGTTGTTTAGAGACAATCATTAAAATCCATGCAGTCAAAACCAGAATTCGTCCTATATTTGAAATGGAGCTGGATAGCTGTAAAAGTACAGCTTTTAAAAGGTGTTCCTAGTCTAAGGGGAGCTGAAAAATGAACAAGATGATACTATATCAAGTTATATATTAATATATCAAGTTATCTTCAAGACTGGGCAACCTTCTGTGCATCTTTCTGAGAGTGACTCTCTCAATTGGCTTATTTATGCACAAACCACCTTCAATACATCCATGACTCCTGAGATTTTCCTGTTTTCTATTTGATAGTACTCACTGAAAGAGGTGGGAAGAATTCTTGAAAGACACCCACTCTGACATTCTCTTCCCTTACTCCAGGGAGTTAAAAAAACCTGAGTAAGCTCCATAAACCTGAAAATTATTCCATTGAGATTGTTTCAGGTAATTTAAAAAAAATTCTTTTCCTACTGAGACACAGATTAGTTTTCCACATTATTCAGTATACAGTCTGTGCATGGACTTTCTGATCTGACAGCCCCAGACTGTCCAGAACACTTATAATTGATGGCTTTGACCTGCCTAACAAGCCTTCAATGCACTGTGTCCTATGGTTTATTTACCTTGTGTGCTTTTGCTGTCTCTGTTAGCACAACCTGTCCTGAGAGCCAGCAGTTTGCTGAGCACCCTCAGCAAAGAACATACTTCAGCACCCACTGGTCTCAACAATGTTGTTTGCTCCTTCAGGTTTTAGGTTTCTTGGCTCTGTTTTTCCCTTGAAGCCATCTTAATTATTAATAATTCTAAGATTCTCCTTGATATATGTGTCTTTCTCAGAATCTTCCATGTGTAACTGTTACCTTAAATGGTATTTCGTGTTGTTTGTATGCCTAAGAAAAAAGATGTCATTTTTTTGCCTGTGTGTTTATTTGCATGTGTGATGATGGCATTTTATTTTCTTTAAGTATAACATTTGTGGCAAATATAACTTACTTACATGACCATGTATGTGTCACAAACAATTTTTTTTTCTTATGGTGGATTTTGTTTTTGTTTTTTTTTTTTATGTGTAGGTTTTGATCAACATGCAGCTGATGTCTGGAGACCCATGCTTTAAAACGTAAGTTTGTAAAAAATCTCTGTGGGGTAGTGTTCTGATCATATATTCCATATTGAGAACTCTACTTCTAATTTGTGTTTTTACATCTCTCCAATCTGGCAAAAGTATTAAAAAAAAAAAATCCACAAAAAATGGAATGGTAGGTGAATACTGACTAACTAGGTAAAATTGCCAGTAGAAGTGTTCTTGCCATTAGGTACTTAGTATCAAGCACAGAATACTCACCTGTACATCTGTAATGTTAAAAAAAAAAACAAACAATAAAACAAAAAACCCCAAACCAAAAAATCACTTCAGGAAAACTGTTCCTGCAGCAACCTCATATAAATATACTTGGTACAAGGATATCTAACTGATATTTGTGTCTGGAAAATGTGCTGCTATACCTTTTATTCACAAGTCTCATATGATTTTGAAATATTCATATGCAAAAAACTCCCAGCAAACCACAGAAGCGTGATATAACTTAGTACAAGAGAAAGCACTTACAGATATTTTCTTAGCAAAGACGTTATGTAGCTTAGCAAAAGATGCAAGAGGTAACATTTGAGGGGCAGGTAGCTAGGAAAATTCACTGCTATACATTGAGGATCCTTTGGCCTCGTTGTCCTTAATCTGTACTTAAGGAAGTGTAATTAGTTGTTCTGTGGTTTTGTACCAGTCTAGCTTAGGTGATTGACCACAGAACTGTTCAATGTCTACTGGTACCACTAAATGTCCTTTCTTTTCTCTTCTACTAACCTTTAATGAGAAGAATGGAACACTGGACACTGTAGAATCTCATCTTGTGCTTTCTGAATAAAGAGCAAGAGGGTATTATTTGAATTTGTCTGATTGGGCAAAACTTTTCTGTATCCTTAGCACCTCTTTTACTTCAGAACAACTTTAGTAGATTAACTTTAGAGTCAGACCTACTAACAAATACATCACTGGAACTGATAAACAATTCCTCAAAGGCAACTAATTATTAGTCTTGGATACTAAAAAAGCAATGTATTTCTTTTTTACTGCCTAGTACTGAAGGAGTTGAAATTACTACCTAAATAGCTTTCTGGATTCCTAGGAAATAATCTCTTACTCAAATTATTCAGACTTGGCATTTTCTTCCAAACTGGTGATATAACTGTTTCCTGGAACATAAACTTTCAGCACAAACAGAACAAAGAAATTATCTAATCCAGATGTCCTTTGCAGAATGAAAAATAAACCTTAAAACAGTTTCACAATCTGGTATCAACTACATATTTTATGAAGAAGCCTAGAAGGCTTAGTGTTTGATCTGGGACTGCATCCCTGAAACCATTCAGTTCTCGCTTTCAAAAGTGTGTTATGCAGTTAAGTCACCCAGGCACTGCATTTCTAGAAGTGCTTTTTTTCCTTCTCTCTTTACTTTCAAACATAACCTAAGAGGGGCTGTGTTACTCTACATGAAGACAGTGACTAATTTATTGACTATGTCAAATCCAAAAATGTCAACAAATACCACTTGTATGCAGAACAGTCTGTTCTCAAAATAGAAAATAACAAAACATTAAAAAAACGTGTAGGTAACATCTTGAAATGTATTTTGCCTGTATTTGCTTACAAGAGTTTACTTGTACTTTGTCATTTTCTAAATAGTTTCTTCTGCACTAGCAAAACACAAAGTAAGAGGTTTATTAATTTAATAATATCTCTCTTTGTGTTTTGGAATTAACTCAAACACTTGAGCTTTATTAAAAGCTTTTAATATTGAACTAAAAATTAAACTAAGTTATACATGACACTTTTTGATTTTGTAAAAGGTAAAAGTTAGAGGGCAATACATGGAGATGGTGCCATAGGCCCCCTTATTAGGAGCTGGGAGGATTAACAGCCCAGAATTTCCTGCCCTATGACAGAGATAAAACAAAGCCAGGAGTGTGTCACAGCACAGAAGCCACCTTGGCCAACTGTCATGCACATTGGGTTTTTTTTTAACTTACCACCTTTTCATGTATTACTTCAAGTAATTCCTTCAATACTGAATTACAAGTATTCTTAGCATGTAAACTGTCTTGTGATTCATACACTTAAAAAAATAAGAAACAACTTCAAATTAAAGACATATCACTCCACCAATCATCAGAAAAGGAAAAGCTTTTCCCAGCATCCCCAGAAGCCTGAGCAGATTGATTCTGTAATATGTCCTTAAGCTCAATAGCAAAAGCTTTTTATTTTTTATTTTATTTTCCTTAACGGGGGACTAGGCAGCATGTTTCCAGAAAATAATTGTAGGTCTGTTAACTTGATGCACAAGATTAATTATTCCAACATATTTGAACGTATGTACAGCAAATCTTAACCACCTTTTTCTTACAGGCCTCCTTCCACAGCAACATCTATAGCAATTGCTGGAGAATCAGAATCTTTGCATGAAGACAGGAAGGGTGGAGAAAACTTAAAAGTAGCACATCTGGGTATAGCAGGTATAGAATAATGCTCTTAATTTTTCAATGCTTTTATAACTGGCCTCATAATTTCCATCTTCTTACATGGCTTGGCAGTTTCTGCTTCAAACACAGCCCAAGTTTTTTTAAGCAGGTTAGCTTTTCACACAGAAGACATCTGGCACAACATTTCTACCTGGGAAATACTTGGGAAAGAATCTCCTTAGTATTGGCACTAGACAAATCTACAACTACATTTCATACCAATTTGTCTAACCCAAGGGTACTCTCTGTTTTGCTCACTCAGATATTATGATTTTTATTTTTTAAAGAATGTGTATTCATTAACATGCATGGTACTTTTGCAGCACTTGAATCTCCAAAAGGTTTGTAGAAAATCTATGTCAAGTCTCTAATCACTCTGGGAAATGTGGCTTATGAATTTAATCAAGATTACAGGCAAAATAGCAATAAAGTTGGCTTTAGGAACACTGTATAACTTGCACATGTTGCAGATGTCTCATCAAAGAGTGCCTCAGTCCCAGAGGAACTTGGTGCATGTGGACATTCCAGAACATCAAGCTATGCAAGTCAGCAATCAAAACTGTCAGGTAGCTGTTCACGATTTTGTTATGAGTTGTTGGGGATTATCTTTCTTTCACAGGCTTAGACAGTGAAAAATAAAGTTGCTTTATGTTTTAAAAAGGGCTTGGGCTGAAAGCTTTTTCCTAGGAATTTCAGGTGTGGCCAGGGTAACATTTTTTCCCTCTTAAAATTTACTGGATTATCTCTTCAGATGCAAGACAGCTTTTTGCCTTTGTTCCCTCCAATTAACATATCTGAATGAGATTTTTACCTCTTCCATGAGTAAAAAAATGGAGACTTAGCTCTAAGAGTTGAAGGGGATGATATTTGTCATTCTAATTGTTCTGATATAAACAGCACTTACTTAGAACAAAAAGAAAATGGCAGGTGCTATAATACAAAGCCTGAAGTCAGTTATCTAGTTGATGTATGCACTTTTGAAAGCTCCTTTATAAGAAGACAAAATATAAATTCTGCTTTCAGGATGGACCTGGCCTGTCAAGAACATACCTAACCCATCTCCTGCATTTTCCCCACAGGATATAGCACATGTCACTCCAGATCATCCAGTCTGTCTGAACTCTGCCACAGGAGAAACACCTCAGTGGGGAGTACCTCAGTGGGAAGTACCTCAACAGGAACTGGAAGTATTCTAGAGCCATGTGAAGAGACTGAGCCAAAAGTAACTGAAGCTGATATCGATACATCCACTGAAGATGCACCACCAGAAAAACAATGCAGGTATACTTAATCTAAAAGCCTTATCTAGCACAAGTAAATTACTTTATCATGTCCAAGAGCTCTAAAGATATTTATTTTTGCAGACATCCTGTAAAGCAAGACTCTGTGGAGTCACAGCTGAAGAGGGTTGATGCTACCAGAGTTGATGCTGATGATATAGTTGAAAAAATACTCCAGAGTCAAGACTTCAGTTTAGACTCAAGTGCAGAAGGTATGGAGATAAATAAGGAAGTTCAGAGAAAACTGATGTACATTAGAAGCCTTAGGAAAATCCACTCTCTTCACAGTCCCTGTTGTTTGTATTCACAAGGACTGTGCTACATTTTCTACTTCATCTTATCTACCAGAAATTGAAAATACTCTTACATGACTCAGGGAGCTTTTCCAGATGATTACTTTAAGCCTAAATGAGCAGGTGCAAATCTAAAGGTATTTCCTCCAATCTCTACACCATGTAGGAGTTGGTTCTTCATTACCTGAAGTATTTGCGTCTGAAAGTATCAGCTACAAAAGTGGTAGATTTAAAATCACTTAGATTTAGCTAGGGCAACATTAATGAAAGCTAACATATTTTTATTCATTTGCCTTTTAGAAGAAGGTTTAAGATTATTTGTGGGCCCTGGTGGAAGCACTTCTTTTGGAAGCCACCATCTACCTAACAGGTATGTAGGATGAACAACTAATCCAAAGGCAGTACTAAATATAAATGCATCTTATACAGCAATTATTCTGTATCTACATTCTTGACCTTGGTATTTTTCTATTCTGTATCATTTAAAAGCATCAAAAGAGCTAGATTGTCAGTTTTTAAAATAGGACACAGATTAGTTCCAAAATAGAACTGATGTGTCAGCCAGAAGAATTGTAACTTTCAGAGTTTCTGAAGAGCCTCAGTTCCAAGGTTTTCACATACGAGCAACTTTTCAGTATGGACAGAGGAAACAGACACCAGTTTCAAATGGGAGCTCTACAGCCTTATGTTACTCTGGAGTGGGAGGAAAATTTTAAGTGTTTTGCACATCTGCCTTTACAGTATCAAACTGGTATGGCTTCCTGATAACAAGTCTCATTTTCTTCAGTTTTGTTTTTCTTGCAAATCCTGTTTTTATTTGTTACATTATTTGTTTCAATGGTTTGCGCATCTTTCAACTATTTGCAGCCCTAAACTCTTTCTTTTGATAATCTGCTTCAGATTATCTTGTTGTTTTGAACCAGAGACCTTTTTTTCTTCTCTAAACCTTCTTCAAATACCCTGATATGACTTGACCTGAATGTGTTAATCTTCAGATGAGAAAGCATGGAAGTCAGACAAGAATATGATCTAATACTGTGCTTCTGCACTCCAATGTAACTCAATGTTTTAGCTGAAGAAATCAGAATAGCCTCAGTATTTCAGCAATTACTATGACCTTAGGTATTAAGGCAGTTGATAATATATTGGAAGTCCTAAAATAATTGCATTTTATACAGGCACATAATAATAATGGTTAAAAGATGATTCCTTGGCTCATCTGCAAACTGGGCACACCAATATCTGTCTAGGATCACATGAATGAGTACAGAACACACTCCTGTAGCACACAGAGCTCTGTCCTAATGCAGCTGCCAGAACAGTCCAGGCCCAGTACTGTACTAAGGTAGAGCTTGCCCTATTAATTTTTTACATAGTACTGCAATTTGCTGTGGAAAACCACCCACTATGGGCTGTCCTGTAGGAGGTGAGAGTTTTGTTTTACAATTCAGAGTGAACAAAAGACTGAAGATGTTTTTCTTGTATCTTAATGTTTAATGTAAGATGACAATCAGTTCCTGGTTTTTTAGACACATTGATCTGTTTATATATAAATATATAAAAAGTTTATTAGCTGCATATGATATAGCTGTGGGGACGGGTACTCTAAACATGACTTTTTAAAGAAATTCTAGTGCTGTCCAACAGTAACTTCTTGTTCAGCAACATTACTTCTTGTTCATTTTGACTGTAGTACAACAAAATCTCTTTAGTGCATTAAAGTGTAGATGACTCCATGGCATGGTAATAACAATGAATGTTTTCTACCCTTCGCATTTAGCTGGTTTGGTGTTTGCTGTTTGGCTGGAGAGATTTTGTTGGGGTTTTTTTGGGAGGGCTGTTGGTTGGGTTGTTTAAACAATCACTTGCTGATATGTGATACTTGCTATTAAGCTTCCATTTAAATTGACATCGAACCAACTTTTTTCAAACTTTCAGAGTAGGATCCGGAGCATATGAGCAGGTGGTGATAAAACGCTAAACTGGAATGTCAAACGAGGAAAACGTGGAGCTCTAGTGTTGATACTTCTGGTACTGTTTGCTCTGTTGCAAGAGCTGAGAAAGACAAAATGAACTCAATGTGATTTTTTTTTTCTGAAAAGGAGTGGAATGCCTCTTGCTCTTAGAGCATCATCTTCTGTGGTATGAAGGCAATGTTTAGCTATGTGTACCTTGTTGAGAGCACTTGGAGTGTTTCTGTAAGCTCTGTCCGATGTTAGTGGAATTATTTAATTTCTGTGAAACATCTGTGGAAGCATGTCCCATTTCAATATTTTATATAAGAGATCACTTGTGGTGATGGACTTTGTTTGTAATGTTGTTTCTAAAGAAACTTCTGAAAGTTGGTCTTAAAAGAACCTGAAAAACTAATTACTGAAATTGATATTACATGCCATTTTAGTTTTACAGAAACTAATTACTCCTATCAAGTCAGTTTTTATCAGGTCAAAGTTAGGGCTCCCAAAAAACAGGCCAGATATGTTTTAGCATAACCAAAACTTCCTCTTAAAAGTACTGTGCACAACTTCATTGTAAGGTTCAACAGAAGAGGTGAATGTCACGTACACTCAAAACAAACCCCCAAAACTAAATAGATCTAAACCAGACACCAATCACTTGTGTTAACTGTAAATTAAGGCAACAGGTTTAAATGCATAAAATGTGACCTTTTTTTTTTGTTCAAGTGATGAAAAAAAGTGGGATTCCACACCAAAACACTAAGGCACAATAGCATTTTGTTAAGAAAGCTGCCTTGATTGTTAAATCTGGAGTTCAGCAGCTGTTCCCACGGAAACTTACTTCGATAATGCATGAACACTGAGATTCAATGGGAGGTACTGTTTACAAACCTAGTCAGTAGTTTACTACCACTTAATTTTTTTAATTGTAGTTTAATCCTTCACAGTCAGTGCTTTGCTTGTGTTTTGAATGTGCCTTGTGGGATGGGAGGTGTACAGGGAGATTACACCATTTACTAAGGAATTTAAGCTTTAAAACCAGGTAAACATCTATACTATTATTAATATAACTTGTTAAGAGAAGCACTTTATTGTAGACATACTCTGCACACTGAGAAGTCTTAGTGTGTAACAGCTTTTTTTGAACATTTCTTTTGCTATCTGTCCACTGTTACATTAGGTCAATGTACTGTATTTAAATTTGCACAAGTAGTGATTTGCCTGACTGGCAAGAAAGAGCTCTTTAAATTTTCATTGAGAATATGAAAGAATCCATTTTTAAAGGGATGTGCTGGGCAACAAATAGGTGTAACTAATTGTAAACTGCAAATGATTTAATTTTTTTTACATTTAGTGGTACTGTTTATCAGTTAAGGCCTGGAATAAGTAAAAATAGTGTGGCCACCTCTGAAAGCTCAGACTGCTTCAAATTTTGTTTAGTGATGCTTGACACCTTTTTATTGATGTAAAAGTAGGCCATATTTAATAGGTTAAATTAGGAAAAGCAGACTTTATTTTCCAGAATTCCACTGTAGAATTAGTAAATTTTTATTTGTATTTTTAATGGAATTTCAGCTTTCAAAGCTAGAATGCTGTTATTGAATATGAGCTATTTCTCAGTTTTGGTACTTGCAAACTTTTATTTTAACTGTTAATCATAATCTCTTTAGAGTATATAATTAGGTAAAAAAATTAATACCAAGATTCTATTATTTTAGCTGCTCTTAATAGAAGTGTGATATTATCAGTTTCTGTTCTCCACCAGGAATTTTAAACAGAAACTACTCAACTGCTGGTATGCAACTCTCTCTCTCAGAACCTCAGAACCTCTTCTTTCCTGTTATAGAACTAATTCATACCAAAAAATCCCATTTTAAGCAAAAGATGCCAAGAATTTGAACAGATTCTTTGCTTTCAGTATTCTTTGACACTGCTATACTTGTTGACATATCTATTAAAACTAGTAGTAGTTAAATGGTAGTTTACTTATATTTTCTAGGAAAACTACATGTAGTAGTTTGAGGAAAACAGACTTTTAAAAAACACTGTACAGCTACTTATGTAATTCTCAAGGGAATTTCCATAGCCCATTGCATTTTATGTTAAACAACACAGCTGATGGTCATAGATGAGACAATTTGTTTACTAGAAACAGTATTTCTTTGCCTGTTCTTTGCCTGAGCAGATCTTTTAAATAATAGGGACGTTAACATGGAAATCCAGCTTTTCATAAAACTGTATCTTAGTAATTTATTCTTCTGACTTGACTTACAACTCTTCATGAAGTGATAATTAAAATGTGCATCATGTAAGGGGAACATAACCTTCACATTTAGGTGCTTTTTTTTTTTTTTGTAAACTGTTATATGAATACTGGAGACTTCCATGTTGTAAACTGCTTGAGATGTACTGGTGGATTATGTACTTTTAAACTGTATTTAAATACAAATCTCTCAGACATTCAATAAACTCATGTCTTCAGCTTGGAATCCATTCCTAAACAATTGTCTCTTTTAATGCAAAAAATTACAAACTTAACTGGAAGTTTGAGTCCTTTTCAGCTTCTCTTGCAGTTAAGGACTTCTTTTTTTTAAATGCCTTTTTTTTCTGTTTCTGTGTTATCACAAAGTGACATCTGTATTATCAAGAAAATGTGTCATTTAGATCCCACTCTTTTTCTCATCTAGAAGGAAAATTTTTAATTCAGAACACTGATCAGAAGTGTTCTGTTCAACTATTCTGACCATAACCATACAATAAATATCCACATGATTTCCCTTATATTCAGGATACTGCACTCTTTTATTGATGGTGGAGAGGTTTCTTGTGGTTGTGTTGTGGGGTTTTGTTCTTGTTAATTTTTTTCCTTCTACTCTATTTGTATTTTACCATTTTGAACAACAGCTACACGTGAAAACACAGAAAATTTTTCAGGTACACCAGAGACAGGTTAGCATTCACAATTACTACAGTTCTTTAATTTTTTTTTTTGTAAAAACATAATGAAGATTTCAATCATTTTTCAATTTCAATTCAGCTGGCATTTGGTTTTCATCAAGGCTGAGTATGTAGTCATCTTGAAAAAGACATCTATAAGTTTTATAGAAATTAAGAAAAAACTTGCCCTAAACTTATGTCTGACTCACATTATTCATCACAACACAGTAGATGGTAAAACAAACTATCCTTGAAACTAACAATAGACTACCGGAAATAATCTAGTAATGATAGCTACATAAAGCAATAGAAAGCAAACAGAAATACTGAATCATCTTCTTGGGAACTAATTATTTCCTTTTAGCCCCTGATACTCTACTTGAAACCTCTATGAATTACTGTTACCTTCATCAGCAGCACTCACCTTCATTCAATCAGAGGTGCTGACAGATAAACAGCACTGATGGAAGGTTAGAAAACATTTTGTGGTCTAGTTAGCATACAGAACATACCATCTGACAGCTTCTAAAATAACCACTGTCATTACTTCAGCTGAACTTTGTGTGAGAAATCTGTGATCTAATTCTCTTCATTTTCATGTTCAATACTGAACATCACAGCAGAACCATCACTGCTCAGTGTAACCTTGCCAGCAATAAGCTTGCATAACTTCTCAAAGGTACCACAAAGTCGATTCACTTTGGGAAAAGAAAAGATTGTTCTGAGGGGTATGTAAACCTCATTTCCACTGACAAATGGTTCCATGTTTTTTTCAACAACCGGTTTTCCAAGATAGTCAGGAAAACAGTCCATTGAAAGTTGGAATTTGGATTTTCTCTCAGGATCACCACTGTATTCCTCACGTTTTGACAATAAACGGTGCTTAATGATTTGGGCTGTGAAAATAACTTCACTGATCACTGCATTCTGCAAGTACTTCTCATCTTTAAGACTTGGGTACACTGCTTTGAAGACCTTTACAACATACAAGAGTACATAAAATGTTTATCACTATCACAAGCTCAGATTTTTAACATTTGCTGTCCAAAAAGAGCTTCTAAAATGTGAATATCATTTTTTTTATTCAATCCTGTTTTGCTTATTAAACAGTTTCAGGTAACAAAAACTAGGCGATATGAACTGGTTTTCTGTATTACAACTACACTGGCAGTTAACTGAACTTACACAAACACCCCAAAACCCAACAGGCTCTACCTATCTGCAAGCTACACTTGTAGATCAGGCAAGGTAAACCCCTGCACTTTTTTTCCCTCTTTTTAATAATTCTCTTACTTCTCACATTATGGGGTTCTGGGTACAGTTCAATAGTGATGGAGATTCTAAACTACTTCTGAACTGTCATTTGGAAATCAAGACTATGGTAGTGTTTTCAGAGTGAAACATTAAATATGCTCTCACAGCTGTAGGGAATGCTAAAGATAAACTGTGACATCAAAATCTGTGAACATGTAGGGCTGTTCTCTAAGGCAATTAAGGAAACTAAGAAGGCAATCTCATTCCCACCAGGTTACTAGGAAGTGCCTTATACCAACATATTACCAATGAAGTTCCACTATCTGTAATTATTTCTTACTTTCCAATTACATTTGAAATGTTGAATTATGCCTATAAATTAGATACCTGATAAAAATTAATTTTATAAGAAACACACGACATTAACACTCTTGTTTAATCTCAAATACTCATGTCAAAACTCTCTCCAAAATGACCCTGCAATGGAGCTAATTAAAGCAATTCCTAGTACATGTCTATCACCTAGATGAATTTCCAAGTTTGGTGAGCATTAAAGAGTATCATGATTCTATTAATGGCAGTAGATGACAGGTGGCATTCCACATGCATAGAAATCTCCAATATCAAAATTACAAATGTTTTTATAGCTTGGAAACGATAAAAGATGAAGCCATAACACCAATTTACGTTTCAGTTCATGTCACAAGTAATTTGAAGATACTTATATATATTTACACAAAGAACTGTTAGAGTATGTTCACTGAAACAAATTATTTAAAGCCTTATAAAGTTGAATAAAACACCAACAGTGTATTTATTTTTGCATTGTTACTTCATGTCAACTCTGAAATTTGATTTATGACCACATGGCATTTAGTAAGAAATGTTTTTTAAAAAAAAATTTATGTATCTGAAAAATCTGTGTCATTGCCCATAGCCACATAATAAACAAAATTAATGACTAGAGGAAAAATAGCAGGCAGAAAGGAAAAATTTCATTCCAATGATAGGAGTATCTTAAGATAAGAATGATTATCCATATTGCTATTTAGCAACTACCCTAAATGTTTATGGCTTTTGTACAACTGGAAACACAAAGAATGAGACTGTCTTGTTCTGATGACAATCAGAACTAAGACAGGACAGAAGCAGTATTTCATGGTAACAACCTCACAGGCAGTCATAGACAACTTTATTCTTTATTCATACCTCTAAAGAAAGAAAATAATACTTACTGTTTTGTAAACTGCTTCAGTGGGTTTCTCAGACTGAACAGATTCACCAGTTGGAGGGTATTTTCTAACAAACACTCCTATTTGGGTACAAAACCCAACCTTCTCCATTCCTGTCGGTGGGTGCCCTACACCGGTAAATTCCACTGAGTAACCATAGCATCCAGCAGTCTCTAGAGCCCTAAGAAAGATAAATTATTCCAATTATATGAAATATCATCTTTCCACATGATAAAGATGCATTCTTAACAAGAAGACTTTATGGCTCCAAAGGCTTGAACATCATTTCTCTAACAATACTCCCAGGTCTGAAGATTAACACTGTCACAGCTTATTGTATTAGAGCTGTAAGATGCCCACCACAGTCTGAATCATTTAGTATCAGCAATTTAGCCATCCAAACATTACTGTTTCTTCTAAAATATGTGCATAGAATGTTAATGCTTACAGTTGCTTAGTCACCAACCTGGAAGTCAGCTAAAAACTGATTTTCAAGAACAAAATTATTTGAGAAGAACCCATAAAAAACATACACACCTCTAAACCACAAGAGACCAGTTACAGAGGAAGTGTGGTTTGCTGTAAATACAGAAAGACTAAAATCTATGTAATCGAGGTTACAACAGTGTACATAACATCTAAATGAAAAGTATCTTGTAGTACATCAGCCAGTGTGAATAAAGGGATGGGGCAGGGAACCAAAACTGTGCTACTTACCTGCATCATTCTCCATGAAAAAGAAGAAAACTAAATTAACATCTCACATATTTTAGAGAATAATGTAATATTTCTATCTCACAACACAAAGGCTTTCTCATGTTTACAGCTCAAAAAAAAAAATCCCACATTTCTTCAGTGATATCAGTATTTTTAATTCACATCTATCTAAAAGCAAAATCCAAATGTACCTGAAGTAATAGATATTGTCTCTAAGGTATTCTAAGGTAGCTAATTACAGGCAGGTTTTAGTATCATTATGTAGGGAAAAACACATGCTTCCAGCTTTGCAGAAATACTTAGTCAAAAATCACTGGATAGTTTAAAGTGTATGGCAGAAACAACATAGTTTAAGGGGCAAAATTTCCAGGATAGATACTGGCTACAAGAATTGGCTACTGAGGTTTGGTATTCTTTACTGTACCATGTATTTTCTTCCACAACTGCTTGACAGTTGAATGCTATCATAGCATCCCACTTTATCTTTGTTTTATTTTTATTACATTCCTGATATTAAGACTAAGATAGTTATCATGAAACTCTCTGTCACGTGCAAATGACTTGCAGTAAATACTTCAATACTTCATTAAACTATCCTGTGTTCAACATGCCCCACTGCTGTGGTTATCTGATAAATCTGCTTGCATACTCTTACTGAGTGCTTTGATTACACACCATATATAGCAAGCACAATTCTTGGATTTTATGAAGAATTTCTATAGCAGGGTATCAGATAAAAAGATTAATCAATATCTAACATTTCAACTGTGTTAACTGTAATAAAGATAATATAAAAAGTGTTTTAAATTTTTTTGCAGAGCAGTTACAGTAAAAGCCAATTTACCCACCATTATAAAACACAAAACCCATAGAATATACTTAACTGCTTGCAACAGCAAAGAAACCACCCAACCAGGAGGTGACACCTCACTGACAGCAAATGGTCCACATAAGTGAACCATTCTGAAAATGCACAGCCTTCCATTTCTCACACTACTGGGCACTCAGAGTTGTATCACATGCACCCAGCATATGATGTTCAGTACCTTACCAGCTTTGAAACTGTGCTTGGCTCCACTCGAATTTGTGGTCTGGATGCCTGTATAACATCACTCTTGAAAGCAAAGGGTTAAATTCAGAATTTGGAGTGCTGATCACAACTATGCTTGGAGCCATGAAACCGAACACCACTTCAGGAAACTTCTTCAGCTCTGATTCTTCCAAGTGTTCTATTCTGAAAAGAGTAAGTTGATGTCTGTGTTCAAAAACACACTACTATAATCTTAACAACCAGTCAAAATAACCCTTATCTGTAATTTGTAATTTTACGCCTACCTCTGCAATATGAACACTGGTGCTGTGGCCAAGTGGCAGCACAGGGGATTTTGAGCAAATCTCCTCTAGCATTTTGTACTTTTTCATCACTACCCTCTTGTGCCATAAGCACTACTTGAATTGCTTAGGATGGTTAATTAAAACACAAGTTAAAAGCCACTCTTCTACTTTGTACTTCTGTAATTCTACTCTTCTACTTGTAAGGTTTGATCACGCCTGTTTGGAGCATGGACAAAATTCCAAACTGAACTCTAATGGACTTCAAAAAACATTTTGTATTGTCCTAAATACTCACAGTTCAATACATGTCACCAAGTCAAAACCAAGCATGCAAGGATCTTTATGGGCAACTGAACCATGATGCAAGGTAACAGTCAGGGATCTTTCAGATGGTTGCAAATAATCAACAGGAAGAGGAGACAATGTATGCCTACGAAAGTATTAAAATATGATGTTACAGGAAGGACCTTAAGACAAGAAAAATGTGCATGAGAATGAACTACCTTACACCCTGCACAGAAACCCCATAAGTCTCAAAAAGGTTAACTACTTTACATGGATATAAAAAAGAACATGCTAACACTTTTTGTAATTACCTACAATAGGACAGAAAGAGCAGAAGTTAATCCAGAAACTGTCCTTCATGTTTACAGAAATTTCCATTATACTCTCAAGTCTCTTGGAAAGCCACTTGTAAATTCTGATAATAGTTCAATTCCAGACACACAATAAGTCTGGTTTAGAGAAGCTTTGCAGGGTTTTGGGCGGGGGGAGGATTAGGCAAGCATATTATCTATTTTTTCCAAGTAAAATACACGGAGAAACCAAAGCACATGTGCAAATTTCATTCTGAAATAGAGCACTAGACAAAACACACAATAAATATTAAATATAAAAGGTTACTTCTCTTCATTCTTGAGGAAGAGCAAGAGAAATCATCAGTTCCTACCCTGATCCTACATATTCACTGAAATTGTATTACTCTGCTTTCAAAAAACCTACATTCATCTACGGGACCAATGCTTCAAAGATTACATAAACCTCTCATTTTAGAGAGGTTCTAAACCAGACACCACACACTGAGCTAATCTTCCTATTTCAAAATGATAAACATAAACAAGTCCCCACCATGGTGACTAAAAATTCCATGTACATTTCAAAAAGACCAAAACTGATCTTTCTGAAGACAATAACATCACCTATAAGCACACATAGATATTGCTGACACCTTGCTTCATGCCTTTACAAACAATGCATTTCTCAGATGTGCACAATCTGAGGGCCTCTGCGTGACCCAGACCTTTGGCTGTGTTAGGTGATGTTATGAGCACCTACAGCCCAGGACTCCCCAGGCACAGATCCAGTGTAACTAACAATGACAGAGCTCTTCATTTGCCAAGCTGCTGTTTCTGCAGTTTCCTAATGCTGAAAACCTTTACAAGAAATGCTGCACAAAGCCACTTGTATTTGGTTGGCATGGCAAGGTGGCCAGGGGGCTATAGGAGAGGCTTTTCTGAGCGGAAGCTCATGCTGATCAGGCTCCTGGCAGGAGCCTCTGGAGAAAGGAGCCCACACTGGAGCAGCTTGGCTGGCAGGACGTGTGACCTAGTGGGGCATCCATGCTGGAGCAGCCTGCCCCTGCAGGACTGCACCCTGTGGAAAGGAACCCGGGCTGGAGCAGATCATGAAGAACTGCAGCCTGTGGGAAAGACCCATGCTGGAGAACTTCATGGAAGTCTGTCTCCCCCATGGAACGGACCAGATGCTGGAGCAGAGGAAGGACTTCTCTCTCTGAGGAGGAAGCAGCAGCAGAAACAAAATGTAATGAACTGACTGTAATCCCCATTCCTCATCTCTCTGCAACACTGCAGGAGAGGAGGTAGAGAATAGGCAATAAAGTTAAACCTGAAGGAATGAGAGGTAGGAAAAAGGTGTTTTTAAAATTAGCTTTATTTCTTATTATCCTACTCTGATTTTGATAATAAATTCAAATAATTTCCCCAGGTCAAGTCTGGTTTGCCCATGATGGTAACTGATGGGTGAACTCTCCCTGCCCTTTAACTCACGAACATTTTGTTGTATTTTCTCTCACTGTTCAGCCAAGGAAGGGAAGTCATAGAGCAGCTTTTGGTGAGCTGACTCCAGCCCACCACACCTTGTTTAGGTCAAGACAAACACAAACCTCAAAACAATCAAAGAGCTTACATTTTCTCTTTCATTACATTTGCACAGATATCTAGCCCAGCCAACACTTCAATGCAACTGCAGAATTTCAGCATCCAGAGAAGGCTGCAATCAGCACATCCTAAATCTGCCACCTGTAAATTAGTTATTAAAAAAATGTATATGTATTTAATAATATATATTTCTAAGCAATTTCAGAGATTTGCATAAAATTAAAATTCCATACTTATCAAAATAACTTTTTAATGATATAACATTTCAGAATCATAACTAAAATTTACAGCTGCAAGCAAGCAGGATAGATGCAGATTTCAAAATTCTTTTTAAAAAATGTATATGAAGACCCTGCAAGATTTTTTATAAAGAATTAACCTTTCATTACTACAAAACAAGTACATGAAGGACATCCTACTGGCTCTGGAGAAAGTCTTCCACATGAGTAACAGTAAGGTATGGTTTTAAGTATAAAAGCTGCAGCAATTTTCACATTCACCACTGCTTTTCAGTGGGCTGTTCTCCCTCCAAAACATTCAGAACAGGCTCACCAGCAGCCAAGTTACCAGCAAAGAATCTGCATAAAACAAGTTTACAGGCTCACTCTAATGTTTAAGTGAGAAACTCTGGGGATATTCAGACCATAAAGTTAAATATTCTTTCCTGTAAGAAAGAGATAGTTGAGTATGTACACCAACCCCCACTGTTCTTTTTCAGGCTCAGTCAAGGTTGAAGCACTCTGCTGTTCCCCATGTGAGAATCCTGACTTGTCTCTATCCAGTTTATCTACTGTCTGTGTAAACAGCAAGTTCACCCTCCCACCCCTTCCACATTCTAAATCAGACAATTCAGACCTTTAAAGACACATGTAACACTGATGAATATGTTCTATCTGAAAGCAGACTACAATGCCATGGCATCCTAGACTGGATTTGATTTTTATTAGCTGCTAGAAGTGTGATTACATAAGGAATGCAGGTGCATCAGTTTCTTGCATGCCCCCTAAGATATTAACATCTGTTAAGGGTTAAACACTACAGACTTGAGAAGATCTTGTGGGGAAGGAAGTGGGGAGTACACATTAGAAGAGAGTAAGCACTACAGAATGTTACTTAAGGAATTTAAATTTTCACAGTGAGTAGAGAAACAAAGGTTCTGGTATACTGGGGGGACACAGGTGACAACACGGTGTGGGGGTTTGGGGTGTTAGTTTTTTCTTTTTCTTTTTTTTTCTCATCCTCATTAGTTATGGAATTTTTTGTCCTATTTGTTGCGGGGGAACCTGATGGCCGATGCTTAAGTGTATTTGCAAGACAAAGGCTTGCCGGGCCGGGGAGGGAGACTAGGGAGGACACAGTTCAATGCTGGGTTTCGCTTGGAAGAGGACAGGCCGGGTTCTTTTGCCTGCTGCTGCTGCTTCTAGCTTGCCCCGCTGGGACCCATCTGATCCATCCCTGCACCAGGACTCCTGCGTTCCACCTTGGAGCTTCTTCCGTTCTCCTCAGAGCAGCTCGTCTGGAGCCATCTACAACTACAGACTGCCTACGGGGTTTGTGAAGCAAGGCCTTCCCCGTCCCTCTTGCCGGCTCTGCCGCGGGGTGGGGGTGTCCCTGACTTTTTTTTCTGTTTCTTTTTATCTGTAGTAGGTGTTGTTGTTAGTACCATAGTTATTGTTAATTTGTATCTTGTTATACTCATTAGTAAAGGACTGTTATCCCTCCCCATATCTTGCCTGAAGGCCGCTTAATTTCAGTAATTCGGAGGAAAGAGGGGGGGGTCCTGAGGGAGGGTTCTGCCTTCCCTAACAGATACCTGTCTTCAACCCAAGACACACGGGCAGAGGGTCACAGGACCTTAAGGATGTGGAGATGAGCTAGCCTCACGTAATCCCACTCTCAGTGTCACTACTCATCTGAGACTATCCATGCAAATGATGCAATAAACCTGATACACTACATGGAACTAACAGCTCTGCAAAGCAAAACTCAACTATGAGGAAAGCAACTTCTAACCAAATTCTGCAGCATTAAATGAAAACCAGACGATTCAGTTTTAACAGTTCCTTCACTACTATTGTTTGCTAATACAGGTTATTTACACATTTTGTCTTCCTGAGATGCCAAGTGTCAACTCACTTTCAAGTTTATAACCTAAACAGACAAAACATACCAACCTTCTTAGGTTTGTATTTCTCCACTAAATCTTTAATGAACTGGTAGCGTTGTTTATACAAAGGAGGTTCAAATTTAATAGTTTGCGTAAACTCTTCTTGAAAGTTCTTATCCATCGTATTCTGGCAAATCTAAAACAAAAAGTAAACTCTTATTTTCTGAAGCACTTCATAACATATCCAATTACAAAGTTTGCTGTTTTCAGTGGTGTTTGAGTCCCAAATAAGCAGGGGTAGACCTGAACTGAATTCTATTCAAAGAATGACAAAAACATTTGGATTAGCACGATTAGGCTGTCCTCTCCACAGGTAATTATGTAAATAACCTTATGTAAACAACTATAAATCATACACAAATCTAAAAAACCAAATTTCATAATCTGTCACTCTCCATCCAGCACCTGGACAGAGACTACAACCAAACACTACAACCAAACGCAACTGGGCCAAGCCTGCACACAACTAGATTGCTCTACGAGGTTTTCCACACACAAAAAAATTTACGTATTTTTGTATATATACGCACAAAAGCCGGCTCGCTGTGCAGGCCAGTCCCCCCGCCGCCTCAGGAACTAAGCGGGCCAGCCGAGTTCCCTTCAGCAGCGCCGGCGTGAGGGGCCACGAGCGGCACCCACGGCCTGACCGCCGCCGGCTCCCGAGCCCCGCCGGCTCCCGAGCCCCGACAGACACTGTCTCCCGGCCCAGGCACCCCCTGCCCCTTGCCGGGGTTCCCCGACCCTTCCCCTCCACCTTCCTTCCCACGGCAAGCTCCCGCCCGGCACAAGCGACAGCCCCCACGGGGGTGCGGCAGCTCCGGGGACTGCCGGGAGCTCCAAGTGACAGCCCGCGGTGCGGGGGATGTTCCCCAAGGCACTTCTGTGCGAGACGATAAATCAGCACCAATGACCGTCCCAGGGCCCCCCTGTTGTACTGATCCGTGCCAGCCTCCCTCAGTGTAATTAAAAGGTGACTGGCGGCGGCGAGCGGTGTCCCGCTTTTTACACTAAACCCCAAAAATCTCGCCACTCCTCATGCAAGTCCCTTGCGGTGCTGCTGTGTCCAAAGCCGTGTTTGTAACGCCGGCAGAGAGGGACGCGCTATTGTGCTGGCTGCCATATGCAGTGAATTAACCCTGTCTGGGTGAGGTAGAGAGCACAAACATAAAAAATCAATTACTTTTGCAGGGTTTCATTAAGTCCTTTCCACACTGGGGCAAATTTGTCTCTCAGTGAGCAGGCAGCTGCGTATCTCTACACTGAAAGTAGAAAGGAAAGCATGGCTCTAAATGTCCCATTTCTTCTGTTAAGAGCACATAAAGTGTTTGCTAATCACAGGCCAGGGCTGTTATTAATAAAGATAGTGTACAGTGTAGGCCAGAGACTTAGAAGGAGGCAGGACTCTGGTGGCAGTGAGGATAAAGTTAGATAAATTAGATCATAATTCTATGCCCTTTAAAATTTCCGAATATACTAGAAATGTATATGCCAACTCTTGGCTAACATTTTAAGTTTCGTGGCCTAGACAGAGCACACAGTTACTCAGTCCTGAGTAATTGTTTAATGCTGAACTATCACTTAGTACCTACGTCTCAACTAAGTAATTCTATAAATTCTGCCCAGTATTATTTTATGTCTTACTTACCAGCTTCCAATGCTATGGATTCTGGTATCCTGTGAAATTCTACTTACAAATCAGTATAATGGATTTTTTAGAACAAAAAAATTACAGAGAAGAACAGTACTAAAGTTTACAGTAAAATTAATTCATAAAACATTGTAAATTCACACAATGTACTAATAGTTCATAAGTTCACCCCAAAATGTACCACTGTAAGTAAAACCTTCAGAATTATCAGCTGTTATAATTCTCCACTTTGATCGATACAATCTCAGAGATATCCTTTCTGATTCTTCCATATTAGGTGATGACATTGGATTGGAGATCCACTCTTCAGAAGACTGGCAACATGAAAGAGATGGTGAGCACTATTTGCAGTTTTGAGCTGGAAAATCTGCTTTGACTCCAGGGTGTCTGATCTACTTGCTGAAAAAAGTATTGAAAAATTCTTCTGATTTTTCCCCATTAAATCAAATAAAGGGTTTTTTTATTATTGTCTCACTGAAAGCAATTTCTTTGATGTAGTCTAGTTGTGGTAAAATTTTTGTTTTGTTTTCTTTTTCCCTTACACAGTGGTACATTTACGTAGCAGTCTTAAGGCATAAATAAAATAATTTATGTTGGAAGGGATCCTTAAAGGTTACCTAGTGCACCCCCTACTTAAAGGAGGTCCAAGTCAATGAGGTTACTTGGAAACTTCAGTTCCAAGGTCATTTTCACATTACAGTCTATAATTTCAAACTGAATACTCAAATTGCGTTAGCTCAGTATGCCACAAATCAAGCAGGTTTTTTTTTAGAGAAGTCTGTTACTTTTGCACCCTACACAGAGCAACAAATGATATGACTATATGGAATAAAAGCATTTCACAATATAAAGTCATGAATCAAGAAATCCTAAACTGCTGTCATTTATTTCCTTCAGTAACTGGAATGAGAAAGACGACTGTATGCAATTCCAGTACTTTCCCCAAAAATTTCCAGTGCATAAAATTAAATCTGATAGCAAAAGAAACTTAATGCAGCACTGCTGCCAGAAGGTACTATTTCATACTGATAGTTAACAGAAATATCCAGACAGCAGTACTTCTTAATCTGTAATTCAAGAGCTAACAACCAATCCTCTCAGCCTAAATTCAGAGGATGTTTAGTGACTGAAGTCCTAGTCTTTTTCTCCTCACCTTCAATTAACAGATTTAGCCTGTTTTAAAAAATTAAGAATTTATCTGTGTGAATGAGAAGTGAAGTTGCTGTTACACACAAATCACATTCTTCTTACTCTTTTATAATTGCATATAGTTTCTTGCCGTTTGCAAGGGAAAATCGCCTTGTTTTGAGGTTCTTTGGTTTGGTTTGGTTTTTCTTTTTGGCTGTACTCTATAAAAAACCAGCTGGGATGCCTGAGGGAAGAAAATCTGATTTGGAGCAAATAGATTTATAGGTTGCAACTATATGACAGGTTTCAGCATCACTACCAGAGAGTGAAAGTAGTATAAAAATGTGATCTTGTAAAGAGTAAAAAATACTGCAGTTTAGAATATATTTTGCTAAATATTCCAACAGGAGAAGGTAAATGCATGGAAACACAGTTAGGGCAATATGAACTATAACAGAAGCATGGGCTGTCTTGAAGTGGTTACACAGTAAAAATTAAGCAAGTGCTCCAAACTACAATAACAAAACCACTCATGTTCAAAGAAAACTTACTACTCTAGCTAAATGCCTCCAGAACAAGATCACTGTTATAAAGACACTTTCTTGGAATTAATTTTTGTGATTAGTTCTCTGATTTGACATGAGATTGTTAAATGGGCGTTTACTGCATAAATATGGTAGAGCCATGCAAGTAATGAAGATTTTGTGAACGTCTTTGGAAATCAGCCAAGATGGGAAGAGGAGGCCAAAAGGAGACTGGTGATTATTTCTAGAAAAGAGGAGTGAAAAGCCTCGATAGCAGAACAGGCAGCTTAGAGAAACTGTTAACTGCCAGGGCCCTGATAACACATTTCTGCTTCAGTACACGCTCTAAGGTACTTGAAGGGCCACGGTAATGTAAATAAACTGTTTCAATGTGTAATGAAGAGTGAAGGTATTTTAATGTTACTTCCAAGAGTATTTATCTCCTGTTTTCTAAATTAAAAATCTGGGTTAGCTTTAGCATGTAGAGATGCTGTTCCCATGGATGATTTCATACCAGCTTCTCCCTGTACCTGTTTCCTGATGTGCTGAGCAATGGGAAGCCCTTCTCTGTACAACTGAACATACTTTGGGACATTATGCCCAGCTTGCCATAATTTCACTGAACTTTCAGTTTATTTTTGCACAGTCACTTGATGTTTAGAATATTTTGGCAATTCTTCTAAATCACGCTTTAGGTATCTCTTTTGTACTTTAGGTATAAAGACTCACACCAAAGTATGTAACTAGTTACATTTGG
This sequence comes from Bombycilla garrulus, assembly GCA_013400315.1. Lineage (NCBI taxonomy): Eukaryota > Metazoa > Chordata > Aves > Passeriformes > Bombycillidae > Bombycilla > Bombycilla garrulus. Next base: position 39,427 of record VXBU01010442.1, on the reverse strand, counting down.
TTTGGGGGGGGGTTTGCTTTTGCAGGAAAAAACAGATGATTTTCTCTCTTCTGGTAGCAATTTTATGTAGGCAGCAATCTTTCTCTAATTCTGGTTGTTCCAAGTCTATATATAGGATTATGAGTTTCAGAAAGAGCTGTTCAGCTGGAATTGAGCAGCAAGGAACAGTTACTGTTTTCTGTGAGTCTGACAGGGCTCTCAGAAGCTGCTTAGCCAGGTCCTGGCCAGAGCAGTGGGCCTCGCACCCAGTACTGGCATCAAGTGAACAGGCTGGGCCGTGTCCTAGCCGTCGTTGCGCTCCGGGGTTCCAGCACACTGAACGTGCCCAACATTTCTTCCTTTCCCCTTCCCCAGCACGGGAACCCAAGTCGGATGAGGCATGAAGCAGCCTGGTCTAATGGGCGGCGTCGCTGCCCATAGCAGGGGCTTGGAAACAGATAGGTGGTCTTCTAGGTCCCCTTCCAACCCAAGTCATTCTATGACTTTTTTGCTTCTCCACTGCTGTGGAGGCAGGAGCGGCCAGTGCAAGCTGCGCCGTGGCCTTATTACCAACGACAAGGGACCGAGGGAACCCGTTTTCAACTTCGTTAAATCGGTGGCTTAATTCACTGAACGTCACACTCCGTGTGACGGTGTCAGCAGCTGCCCCACTTCGGGCCATGGAGTGCCCTCGCTCTCCCCGACGGTGATGTCCTGCCTGCCGGGGCCCCCAGGGCTGCCGCAAAGCGAGGCGAGACGAGACGAGGGCGGGAAGCGCCGCAAGCAGCGCCGCGGGCAGCGGGCAGGGTGCCAGCAGGAGGGGCACCGGGAGGAGCAGCCCGAAGGGTGCGGAGCTCCCCCGCCCTTTCCCCGCCGCTCCCCGCGAGTCGGTGACGCGGCCCCGGAAGGCGCAGCCGTCACTTCCCCGGCCGCCATCTTGTCGGGGCTGAGGCAGCGCCCGCCGGCCCCGCTCCGTGTGCGCGGCCCGCCCGCCGTGAGCGCCGACCCGCCATGGCCAACAACAGCCCCGCGGTGGCGAACTGCCAGGGGCAGCAGGCGGCCCAGCACCCGCCCGGCGCCGTCCCGCCCGTGCAGCAGCCGCTGCAGAGCGGGGGCCCCAAGCCGGCGGCCTCGGGCAAGCAGGGCAACGTGCTGCCGCTGTGGGGCAACGAAAAGACCATGAACCTGAACCCCATGATCCTCACCAACATCCTCTCGTCGCCCTACTTCAAGGTGCAGCTCTACGAGCTCAAGACCTACCACGAAGTGGTGGACGAGATCTATTTCAAGGTGAGCCCGCGGGCCGCGCTGGCGCCGGGCCCGGTTTGGTTGCGGCCCGCGCCTTTTCGCCCCTTATCTTGCGGTGAGGGATAGGAGTAAATATCTGTTGTGTTGCTGAGCTGGGGGGAACCCAAGGCTCTGCCTTCTCTGCCTCCCCAAAGAGGCGTGTTCCGCGTCGGATTTGGAATTGCGGAGCTGTAAATTGGGTTTGAAGAGGGCAGCGTGAGCCGGGGCGGTGGGGGCGAAATGGCCGTCTGAGGGCTGCGCCTTCAGCCGGAGAGAGCGGGGAGGGCGCAGATCTGCTGCCACTGCCAGAGACCGGCCCTCCCCGCAGCGCGGAGCTGCCAGCACGCCGTGTAGCCACACAGAAGGGATGGTGGTGACCGTAGGTGTCTGCGTGTGGCTTTCATTCTCAGTTCCGGGTTAGGATTCCCTCCTCCGTAACTCAGTTTGCAACTTAACGAGTTCGTTTTAGTGTTTCTCTTAACGTTAGGTAGGATGTGCTGGGGAGATGAATGATCTGTATCAGGGCACCTATGTCTCGGTTCTTGTTTTGTTAGCAGGATTGAATCAGTTTTGCACCGAGGCTTCCATCAAGCCACTCTCCCAGGTAGAGGTATGCATAATTAATGCTAATCAACGCAGCCACTTTCTTTGTTCTGATAAGCAGACCAAAATTTAGGTAATTCAACTAATCACTTTGTTTTGGTCGTTATTGGCGTATTTTTTCAGGTGAATTAATTTTGCTTGATAATGTTATTGTGTCAGGTGGTGGGTTTCAGTGTATTTGAAATAAATAAAATCAAAAGCAAAGGTAGCCTTTTTTGTTTCATTTATCCAAGCGAAATCGGGTTACTTAAGGCACTATAATTGTGAAAAATAACTCCACCACAGTATTTTGAGATCTTTGGCAGTTTGTGCTTACTTATGCTACTGTTTTTTCACATAAAAATAGCATTTCTCTGCCTGTGCTCTGTCATTTGGAGCTCCTAATACGTAGTGTAACATTGTCGGCAGCATCTCTCCAGTTAATTTACTACATGCTGCATGTGTGAGGGACTCACGACTATCAGAATGGCAAGTAGCAGAGTTTACTTATGCAGTTGATTTTTTTAGAGCTGAAAAAATTATGAAAGAAACATACTTTCAGAAAATTTGAGCTTATTCTGTTTTTAAAGTGAACCTCTTTTGATGCACTAAAAAGTGTTTGAAGAGATTCGTCATCTTTGTACTAGTAGAGCTCAGCAGCAATAGGTCAGATAGTTCATTTGTTTGACCTACTGTTTCATTCCAGAAGTGCTTTTATCTGAAATTTGGGAAGAATTTTGACATGCTGTTAAAAATATGCATATTGATCTGATTTATTTACTGAACTTGGCAGTTAGTGACTCAAAACTGCATGCTAAATAAAGAGAATTCAGCCCCTTACTTGCTCATGAGTAATGGCTGCGCGGGAGAAGATAACCTGATGGTTAAGCTGCTTCATTGAAATTAAGAAGATTTGAATTCTCTTCATGTTTTAAGATTCCTGAATAATTGCTGTGGATTTTTTGTTAGTTGTTGTTGTTTTGGTTTTTTTGCTTTTTTTTTTTTTTAATGAGCATGATACCTGTCATAGCAGCTGTATTTTCAAGTGTATTGTCTGTCTAAGAAGCAAGTGGCTCTTCTAGAAAATTTTAGAGTGCTGGCTGCTGGATTATCAGGAAAGGTGATTGTAAGTCACACAATTAGCTAGTGATAAGGACCATCTTTGAAGATATGGATTGTGTCCAGATAATTTAATTAATTAATTTGTAATTCTGGGCTCCTGTTTCAGCTCTGTATCTACAAAGTGCAGGACTTCCTCTTTCTTTATCCCTGACCTTAACACCATGTGCATGTCCTCAGTTTCATTTCATCTGTGTATTTCCAACAAGTTAAGCACACAAAGCAGTCTTTGTGGGATCAAAATGTTAAATACTCCTTTTTGAAATGAATATTATTTTCAGAGGTTTTTTTATTTGTTTTAATTGATACCTGTCAAAACCAGCATATTTACATTGACTGAAATTAAAAAAGTTGAAGACTAGTGTTTGTGATAGTGTTATACTTGATCCTTTGACTAAGAAATACTTTTAATTTCCTGTGAGAGGCAATCCTGTATAACCAGAAAGATATGCAGTATTATTTATGTAGTGTTTGTGAACCTCTCATGCTAACAGTACAGGAAGTTATAGTGGATTTTGAATTCTGCAGTATTGGCATCTCTCATATTTCCTGTTTGGCAAAGACAGTAACTGGAAAAAACACAAGCAGTTCAGCAACTTCTGCTGTTAGTGTATCTCTCATTTCATGTGATTGTCTATGTAATTGGTTTTATTTCATGTATTGTTAAAGAATCTTAATTTGTTGAGTACTGTACATCATGAACTCTTATTTCCAATCTGGTGTAGCACCATTGTATCCTTTTTTGTCTTTTACATATATTTTAAGTTGATGTGTTTAGGAACTGTCCTTGTTTATTGAGCCAGATATCACTTCTCTGAATTTCAGAATTTCTAACGTAGCATGGGCAGTTATGTGGTTCTAAGCTTGTTTAGGACTCTTACTGTCAAGTTTTAGGAATGGTGTTGATTAACTGTGTTTGTGCACTCATCCCTAAACGTATCTCACAAGGTTTGTCCTGGGCAAATTTTACTTGTTTGTACTTAGAAACCATTTTATCTAAGATCATGACTGCAGTCTAAGGTTAAAAAACATTGACTTTATGGACTTCATGTTAAAATACTACCCTTGATAAACATATTTCTTTTGTCCTAATAGTAAGTGATAAAGAAAAGAGATCTCCAGTTAAGTTCACTTCAGAAATGAGACTTAGGAATATGAGACTGTATATTTTGACTTTTGTAGCTGTCAGCAGCAATCATCACTAAATTTGTAAGGAGATGGTTTAAATAAAGGCAGTTGCTTAGTCACCCAAGCAGATAGTAATGATGGGGTTTAGTCATAAAGTATTTGAAAGTATGTGGAGTGTAGAATAAGCATGGATGTTTCCTTTGGGGTTATGGGATTTGTTTGTTTTAAACTTCATTCAAGATTTTGGCTGTAATTTCTTAATGTGGTAATTTAAAAAGCCAAGTGCTTTGTTGTGCTTTGCTTTAATGACAAAGCAGACTTGATCTTGAATTCACTAGAAGACACTTTCTTGAGATTGGTTTAGGATATCCATTGTTAAATCAGGCTTGTGTAGTCACCTAAACATTATGGAGGTTGTAATTGTAATTTTCTTTCTTTCTTTCCTTCTGTTCCCCCCACCTCACCCTTTCAGGTTACACATGTTGAACCATGGGAAAAAGGCAGCAGAAAAACAGCAGGCCAGACAGGGATGTGTGGAGGGGTAAGTAGAAGTACGTGCCTTCTTAAATTTTTCTGTCTGGTAAATAACTTTGCAAAGCATAGATAAAATGTGCTTGTATTGGCTCAGCCTTTAGATATGAAATATTTATTACAAAGAGTGGATACATTCTTCTCACTTCCAAAGCTGTGGTTGTGAGTAGTGTTACTTTTTCCACATAGCTTTATTTGTAGATTTAGATTTATCCTGTGTTAGTTCTCATTCTTTTGTAGGTTTGGGATAACGTCTTTGTGAGTTCCTGCATCCTCACCTAACTTTTTGCTTTTGAAAGGTGCGTGGTGTTGGAACTGGAGGAATTGTGTCAACTGCTTTTTGTCTGCTCTACAAATTATTTACACTGAAGCTCACTCGTAAGCAAGTGATGGGCCTTATCACTCATACAGACTCCCCATATATTAGGGCTCTTGGATTTATGTATATTAGGTAAGTATCACTATCATCAACTAATGGCTGATGTAATATGCAGAAAGCTGTATTAAAATTTGGCATTGTTTTTGTGCTTAAAGGTACACACAGCCACCTACAGATCTATGGGACTGGTTTGAATCCTTTCTTGATGATGAAGAGGTATGTCCGCGAGGGTAATAATTTGTTTTCTTTTGTTTCTTTTCATGTTACTACTTTAGGCTTAAACATTGCTTGATAGGTTTTTCTGTAGTTTGAATGTTACATGTTATGTTCTTGTTTACATTCTTTATGTTAATTAATGCAGGAAACCGGTTTGAGCTGGGACCTGGATGATTTCTTTTAGATTTTGAAGATCTAACAGATTTTTTTCATTGGTTAAGATGTTACTGTGTCAGATTTACAAAGCCATGTGGAATAGGTGTAGTGAATCAGAATGCAGACAGCAGGCTGTGTGAATGTGTCTTCTGTGTGTTTTTTAAAATCATAGCTGCTTTAGGTAAGGTGTAGTAAGTCATGCGAGTGCTAAATTTGTGTTATCTATTACTGGGATAGGGCAATTGATGCTTACATAAAAGAGTGGGAACTGTATGGTAGGAACCAAAATTTACCTTGGACAATACTGCCTGAAATCTCTGTGGTTATTATTCATGTCCTGGAACAGCTAAACCCAGGATTTCTTCAGAGGAGAAGCAAAAAGCCTGATTACTGTATAAGGTGGCATTATTTCTGGAACCTTAATGTCTTTGTTAATGGGGCAGATAAAGAGATGAGTTACTAACTAAAGAAATTCGGTAAAGAGGTTGCATTATTATACAGTCAGATAGAAGAATACCTTTAGTATCCTAGTCCTGGAAGGAGGTTTCTTGGGCTATGAAGTTGAATACAGTCTGCTACATACTGTTGCAATTTGTACTTACTGTGCAGGTTTTAAATTACATCCTAAATTTAAGACTAGAACAGGAAGGATCACTTGCCATTTTCAGTGTGACAGTTGGCATCTACTTGAAGAAATTTCAAATGTTGTAGTTGCAAATGACGTCCAGATACTGCTATTAAAAATAGTGTTAATTATACCTGTGTCTAACTGCAATGCAGTGTATTTATTTTAAATAGCTTCTTTCATGCTAAATATCAAAAATACTGAGCAGAGGAGACAGCTGGTAATTTCAGGTAAACCTATGCTGTAGTAGATTTTTAACAAAAATGAAACCAAATTGGACTCTTGCTTGAATCAGTGTAATGTAAACCCCGCCCACATGGAGCTAGCTAATACGAGTTCTCCTCCACAACATTGGACTGAAATTCATAAGAAGGATTGGGGTGGCTTTGTTCTCAGGGTCCCACAAAGTCAATTCCTAGGACAGTAAAGCAGTCACAAGTACAGTGCATTGTGCAGGTCTTAACTGGTTCACTATTCAAAGCACATTTTTTTAGTTTATGCATTTCAGTTCTTGCGAAGACTGGGTATCAAGATGTGTTTATTTCTTGTTACTTAAAATCTCCCACTATATTTTTGGAATTAGTGTTTCTTTCCCAGCTGCTATCAGTAGCTTTGTGTTATGTAGAAAAACTTCTTGGGGCTGCTTAAGTTTCTTACCAGTCCTGGTCAGGCTCAATAGAATGAAGCAAATTTTTATATATGGAATTATTTAAACCCACAGGATTTTTTTTTCCCTCCAGTTCTTAAATATGTGGAAGCAGTTCATCTTTTGTCATGCTGCTGTGAAAACCTTCCCAGGACACAGAGTTACTTTTCAAAATTCTTCTTATGTTTATTTTGTTTAACTGTACGTACTCTCCAGATGCTACGTTTAACTCCTCTTTTTCTTCTTTAGATCTCTGCAGCGATTATATTTGGAAAAACTGTATATCTGAACACTTAAATGTGTGTGAGTGCAAGCAGTTTTACGTTCAGATTTTCTCTTCCTGTTTAGATAACAAATCTCACTTTCCTTGTGTGCTTGCACTATAGGTTTGGGACTGACAATAGCTGACTAACATGTCCTGAGCTGTGAGAGGGCATAGCAAGAAGGCCTTCATGCGGTAATGACCCTTTTCAGAGACAATGGTCATCATGGATTATGCGTTTCCAATTATTTGTTCATTTATTTATTTTTTTACATATTTCTAAATTAGAAACCTCACTGCTTCATGGCAGTTGGTTTGCTATTGCTTCCAATTCTGTTAGGATGCCATTTTGTACTAGAGGTTTTTCTATGATCATTTTTAGATAGGCAATGATGTAGTTCATAAATGATTTAGGCCACAGGGTTGGGTATGATGTTACACAGTTGTACATCCACAAAATGGAGTATTAAATGTAGTTTCAGAGGACTTCTCAACTTTGTGGCATTTAAATACAATGCAAGATCATAACCATATAACCAGACTGTGTAAGGGGATTTTGTGTTAATCTCTTCATCGACAGTCCCTTACCATCCAGATGGCTGCAGGATTAGTATGTGCCTGCATGCATATATATTAAGTCCCATTCCCTATCTGTAACATTCTGCCAAATCCAAAGGGTGCAGAGTTTGAATTTCTCTAAGGAAATGTGTTAGAATATGAGACAAGTAAATTTCATAATCATGAGACTTCAATAGGACAGTAATGTAGCAGCATTTTTTTTTTAATCAGTAAAGAATATTTTTGACCATCAGGATACTTTTTGCTTATATTTTGCAGGACCTGGATGTGAAGGCAGGTGGGGGTTGCGTTATGACTATAGGGGAGATGCTTCGTTCCTTCCTCACCAAGCTTGAATGGTTTTCCACGTTGTTTCCAAGAATTCCTGTGCCAGTCCAGAAAGCCATTGACCAGCAAATTAAAAGCAGACCTAGAAAAATCAAGAAAGATGGCAAGGAGGGGATGGAAGAAATAGACCGGCATGCAGAGCGTAGACGTTCAAGGTCACATAAACATTATTTTAAAAATGAATGTTAAAAGTTCAATATTGAACTACTTATTACCAGCAACATGTTGTCTTTTCACTGAGAGAGGTTTTAGGCAACAGTTTATGGATGCTAGTGGATTAAAATAATCAGATGATATTTCGTATTTAAGATTAAATACAGGCTCTATAGGTGAAGTGTAATTTGGAAAGAGGATCTCTTAACTATTGAAGGAGGTATTTCATATAGAATATTTTCTATTTTAAAAGGTCTCCAAGACCAAGATCCATCAGTCCCAGGAGGTCTCCCAGAAGATCCAGAAGCAGAAGTCACCATCGGGAAGGCCATGGATCATCTAGTTTTGATAGAGAACTAGAAAGAGAACGAGAACGGCAGAGATTAGAACGCGAAGCCAAGGAGAGAGAAAAAGAAAGGCGGAGATCTCGAAGTACCGATCGCTCACTAGAACGGAGGCGAAGCAGAAGCAGGGACAGATACAGAAGCCGGAGTCGAAGTCGTGACAGGAAAGGAGATAGAAGAGACAGGGATAGGGAGCGAGAGAAAGAAAATGAACGGAGTCGGAAAAAAGAGAGAGATTATGATAAGGAAAGAGGTAGTGAGAGAGAAAAGGATCGATCTAGAGAAAGGTCAAAAGAAAGGAAGAGTAAGGGTGACACAGAGGAGAGAAGACACAAGGATGACAAAGATGAGAAGAAACACCGTGATGACAAGAGGGATTCCAAAAAAGAGAGAAAGCATAGTAGAAGTCGAAGCCGGGAAAGAAAGCATAGGAGTAGGAGCCGAAGCAGGAACGCAGGTAAGCGCAGCAGAAGCAGGAGCAAAGAAAAGTCAAGTAAACATAAAAATGAAAATAAGGAGAAGTCAAATAAACGAAGTAGAAGCAGAAGCAGAGGAAGAACAGATAGTGTTGAGAAGTCCAGAAAACGGGATCAGAGTCCCAGCAAAGAAAAATCTAGGAAGCGTAGCAGAAGCAAAGAACGTTCCCACAAACATGATCACAGTGATAGCAAGGACCATTCTGATAAACATGATCGTCGAAGGAGCCAAAGTACAGAACGAGAGAGCCAAGAAAAGCAACAGAAAAACAAAGATGAGACTGTGTGAATTTTTTCAGAAGTGGATCACATTGAATCCTATAAATGTTTGATTAAATCCTGCTTATTTTTTCTTAAAGTTGAGATTGTGCAGTAGTTGATGAGCACTCTTCTCCAACCTCCCTCTAGGCTGCAGATTGTCATTTCCTATTTTGGGTAGGGAAGTGCCTTTGTAAACCCATTCAATGCATTGACGGTTTCAAACCATTTGTTTAGTTTAATTTGTAATGCGGAGATTGTTCTTGCATTTTTATTGTTCAGATGTTTCTGAAATGTACAGTCTGTACATATGTCCTGAAAATGTTTTAATTTCTTTGGCATGGTTGCCATGTTGGTTAAATTTGTATGAGGCAATAAACTGCCACTAATTATACTTTCCTTTTGTAGATGTGGAATTATGGTTTGTATCCTGAAGTTAGCATGGCTGTGCTTTCCATAATAGTATGGCTTTTAGGGATGGATCTGGAATGTGTATTATAGCTGAGATATTTATGTCCGTACAATGTACATTGAGGCCTGCAGATTTAGAACTAACATTTATGTCCACTGTACCTGCTGTTTTGTCCAAAGCTTTTAAAATGTATTATGTTGATCACCAGTGGTGTTAAATTGAGTGGACTTTGAGAGATAGTGGTTTTGATGCAAGGATTTAGATTATCTTGGGGCTTGTTTAGTAATTGTGTAGAAAGGCTACCTCAAGCGGACACTGTAAAAAGGTTGACAGATGAGTACTGTAGCCATCTATGCATTTTATTTGTTTGAAGAAAATCCATGTAAGCTTCCATATTTTTTTTTAACACAATTTATCCGTTTGTGGTCCTTTAATGTTTTTAAGCAACTGCACTCTGTCATTTATGATAATCCTGGGCTAATAAAGGCATTTAAGATGGGAAGAGGGAGGTAGGAAGAAGAAAAATATTACAAAGGATTTCAGTTTGAAGCTTCCAAAGCATTTTTATAAATGTAAACATTTAAAATAAGAATTAACTGATAGTGTCCTTTTTTAATTCATATTTTCTACAAATAGTAAAGATCACAGTTTGTGCTGAACATTTCATCTGGCAGATTTTTTTTTTAAACAGGTTGTTAGAAGCAAAAACCAAAATGCATTATAAAAGATCATATCGTTAAAGTCCAAGTCTATTTCATAGATTATTCTGATGACTTGTATACTAAGTGAGGAGAACCATCTGGAATAAACTCAATTAATTCCTTTGTATTGAGTGTCAGCTTTTCCCTGCACGTTCATTGCCAATTAAAGATTGCTTCAGTTCCTCCACATCTTATTTTCAGATCAAGTGACACTTTGTATGAATAAGGGATTTTATGTAATAAGTAACTTACAACAAAGATGTAGCAAACAAGAAATGCTGCAGCCCCAAGATAGGAAGAATATGAAGTGGGAATCAATCGTGAAGTAACCTGAGGGTAAAGTATTTGTGCCTTTTATTGCTTTTGTGCGATGCAGGTCATCTAGGCATATTTTGTTTTATACATGTAAGGAAAACAGTATTTTGACTTCCAACAGTACGCTTCATTCCATAGTATTCCCAGAAGCAAACTTTTTTTCTTCCTCCCTGCTCTTCCTGTTTTTTGATCTGTAGTAGTCTTTATCACCATGATCCTTAGTACTCAACATTTTTTAGTACTGATGTTGTTAAGGTTGTCTGCTTATATTTGTGTCACCTGATTTTAAATCTGAGCTTGAAACAAAAGTTAAGCTTCAAAAAATTCATTCCCTTGCAGTGTAAAACTAAAATAGTGAGCTTTCATTTAGGATTGGTGAAGAAAAGAAATACCTTGCCTAGTAGATTACTAGAACTGTCTCTGCGGTCTGCCAAGGGATTGCATGGATTCTGTCCAGACAATGACAACAGCTTTAATTTATCTTTTTGTGTCTAGAGGGCTTCTCCTGGCCTTGTTTTTAACCTTCAGTTTCTGAAACAAATAATCTTCTTGGGCAGAGAGGCTGCAGAACCAGTGTTTTGTCAGGGAAAATGAATTACTGATTTCCAGTTGTTCCTTCAGGGTTCTTCCTCCTCTTCTGAGACCATGGGGCGATACAGTCAAAGAATGGTTTATTTGCTGGAAAAAATGCAGGTATTTGAGAGACAGTCTTTGACCTGAACATGCACAAGCACTGTCCCACTACAACAAAGATGGTGAACATTTTGATACAGCTTGTGCAAAGACTGGCCCATCCAGTATCTCTTTACAAGTGCAGTAATTTCAAGACTGTGCTTTTACTTTCCTATTTCATAAGTAGTCCTTTTTGACCTTTGAATTTAATATGATCAATATTATGTACTTGAGTTAGCAGTGTAAGGGACAGCACAATATTCACTTCCAGCCAAGACCAGTGAAAATTACTTGAACCAAGACATTTGTCTAAAATTAGCTTTGGGATTTACTGTCATACAGCTCTTCAGTTTGTATCTAGGGTCTCTTAATTTATTTTTGTCTTTCTGCTGCCATTTTATTTCATGTGCCCTTCAAAAAAAGCAGAAGGAACTGCAGGGCTGTGAAAGCAGCTCTGATGAGCAGGGCTGAGCTAGGATGCTGGTGCTGCCCACTGTGGTGCGTTGTTGCAGTGCAGTACAGCTGCGCTGGACATTGATCTCGGGGGCATTAGAGAATTTCTGCCAATTTTAGCTGGAGGAGCTGAGGTTGCAGAGCTGTTGTCTCACAGTCTGTGCACTCACTCTTAAGTTCTCAGGGTAAATGACCATGACAGAAGCACTATGAACCCAAAGTTGCCATAGTATGCCACATGTCCATAATAGCCTGGCTGGGATAGTTACCTTGTGAAGCCTCATCTGTCTTGGGACGTTTCCTTGGACATTCCTGTGGCTTCAAAGCTAAGTACTGCAATAGTAATATTAATAGCCTCCTGCAGCCATACAAGTTCCCCTCTTTAGGGGAACCTGAAGGAGTTTGATGAATTCTGCTGGCTTTAGATCTTTGAGCCCTTTGTCCCACTGTGAAGCGCATGTAGCTTTAGGTATGGATGACCACCAGCTATTAAGCAGGATAAAAGAGCATTTAAGTGCCACTCTTGATGTTTCTGCAATGAGGTTGTCATTATACCTCTTTTACTCTTCACCAGCAATAGTCAGACGTTGTAGAACACTAAATCTCAGTAAATTTAGGTCAAGTCTGAAATTGGCTGAAGGGTAAATTTTTGTGAGTTCATTCAGTGGCTTGAAAACCTATCTAAGTTTTGAGCTATCACTTCTGTGTCAGATGCAATGAAAAACCGATGTATTTTAAATAATACATACAAATTTTTTTTGCAAGTGTTCCTATCTGTGTAATTCCAACTAATACATCTTTACTATTATGTGTTGAATTTAAATTTTTTATTAAGTAAGCATTAATGAAGTCATCTGTGAAATAACCTAGGTAGTTTTAGTTACCTAACTTGTTAGCCCATGTGCTTTCACAGATACTGCTCTGAAAGCATCCATTTTAGCATATCCATATGGTGCCTACCTCCAAGCCTTCAACAGGAATTTTCTTGGTTCTCAAGTCTTCTTTCAAGAGGCTGTGGGGTTGGGTTGTTTGGGGTTTTTGGATAGGATTTTTGTTATTTGTTTGTTTGAGAGTTTTAGTGCTTGGGGTTTCAGCATCTATAAAAACGTGACATCGAATTGTCCTTTCCTGTGATCTGAAGTCAGCATGACCCATAGAAGTGCGTTTACCTCAGTCTGGAAAGAACCTGCAACCAAACCTGACAAATTTTTTTAAGCAGCTCAGTGAATGCCAGTGCCATTTCACATAACAGCAGTGTTAACTGTTAGACAATGTCTAATGACTGAATAACAACACCTTGAGGTTACACACAGCCATAGGAGGTTTGTATCTGGCTCAGTTTCATTGTGTTGCTTTTCCTCCCTGATTTGCTGCTTGTATACATCTGCTACCCATTTTTTAGAGCTGAATCAATGTGTTTTTTTCTTGAAATCATGACTTCAGTCGGAGAAGTCGTTTTATTCCCCCAACAGACATACAAATAATACATTCTGATACAATTACACTTCTTTTCAGTGACAAAAGGGAGAAGAGCTAATGAAAATAGTACAACATTGTTTGCAGTGTGTAACTGAGGTGTTAATTCTCCCTGTATGCCAGGGAGAATTGAGGAAACGTACACCAACAGTTTAGAATGGCTTAAAGTGTATTAGAGTAACTATTAGAGCATGGTATTATCAGAATTGCTTAGGTAAAAAGAAGTAATTTGGGGCTTGAATTTGGTTCCAAAAGAAATACTGCTTTAGATCTCTGAAAACCCAGTTAAACATGCTGTGGTGACAGTGTTTGGCAATGACTTCTGCAAAGAAGAAATACTGACATAGAAGCCTCAAGGAAGAAGGATGTTTGATTTTTTTTTTTTTTATTAAGTGAGAAATAAAACTAACTTTCTATTAACTAATGCAGGTCAGTTATAAATAATGTTTCCTAAAGAAAGATCTGTTTGATTGTGACTAAATGCAGATTATATGTTAAGAAGCAGCATATAATTCTTGGGCCATCTACAAGCAATTTTCTGAAGCGTGAGATTCCCATAGGATTTTGCATGTGTGATGAGAAGCATTGGCTGAGATAGCTAACACCTAATGTGTTCTCTGAAGAAAGGCAATTTCCAGAAGGGATAGGTATCTGTTTATATAAGCCAAAAATAGTGCTAAAAACCCTATTGTCTTTGGGTACCTTTGTACACATGAGCTTCTGAAGACTTGTGTTAGATTACACCTGTGTTTGTAGAATGATTGACCCTAAATTTTGCTTTCAAAGTCAGCTGAAAAAGTAACCACTGTGGAGTATGAGAGAAGGCCCTGCCTGGATTAGGTCTCAGATATGGCTATGTGTTCAGCTTTCCAGCTCCCAGTCCTCAAGCAGCTGTGAATGTTGCAGTTAAGCACAGATGTGTCTTTCCAGCTTCAGGGGAAAAAAGACTGAAAATAATATTCAGGGAGAATCGTGTTATGAACAATCTTAACAACCAGGATAGCAGTAGGTGAATAGCAGCAAAAAGGAGATCAGCCTTAGGGGGAAAAATCAGCAGAGATTTCTTGCCATCCCTCTGAGACAGGAGCAGAAAATAGTCCAGAACACCAGGAGAAAATAAAAGTGCTGAAGAATATTTTTATCTGTTTGGATTTTAAGGGCTTTTCTGAGGAACTATAGCATAGTGAAGGCTTAATGAAGTGAAAAAGGTTGTTATAAATGGAGGAGAGCACAAATCAGTAGTGCTTGTATAAATAAACAAGAGATTTCAGAGGTAAATATGATGGATTTTGACAAACCACTTATGATATACAGGACTAGTGAAGCGTTTCCCTCCAATCCTAAAGATTTAAACTAAGAAAAGTTGGATTCATATAACTTACCTCCTTATCTGAACCAGAATTTCATCTAGATGTGTTTTGCATTGCTCTTTCCTCTATAAATAACTAAAAAAGAATTTGGAAATTAAGACAATTCCAATTATGGAAGAGCAACTGTTTTGAGAAATTTTTGTTTCAGTGGCTGCTTTTGAGTTGTTTCTAGTACTTTACATAGGCAAATAAAGCACTATCCTGCTGAAACACAGAATAAATAAGGTAGAATAGATTGAGGTAAGCCACACTTTCTTTTTAACCTTTTTGAAAACAGCAGAAGTGCCACCTAGCTTCATTTGTAATGGGATGTGGGAAGGCTATAAAAGATAAAACTGCCTTTTATTATGTGCTACCTTATAGCTTTATAGCTTTACCTAATATAGGTAAGGTTTTGGTTTTGTTTTCTAACTATACATTATAAGATGGGGGAGGGGATGAGATAAACCTGCATAACACTACCAGAAGCTTTGACTATCAAATCTATATGCTGTATGCATCTTATCTGAAGATGATGCAAAAGTATTCTATAAACATCGTGAATTTTTAATGAATGTACTGCTCTTACCCATTCCAACGGAGCTCCCAGAACAGGTGACTGAAATGACATGAAACAGTGGTACAAGTGTTAGGTGTCAGGTTGTAAGCTGGAAAATATTATTAGTCTGCACTATGTAGTCCATCTATACTACCATGCAATGCCATCAGGTAGCAGTAGTTTTATAACGGATTAAATCCATGCCTCAGGAAAGGCAAAGTAATTTCATCCTCTTAAAACAATTTTTACTTAAAATATTTTCTTAGGAGTGATTCATTGCAGTTATTTATTTGTTTCTTTATTTAAAAAATACATTAAAAATGCTAATTTAGTTGCTTCTATATTCTAACCATTCCTAACCTCCCAACTGAACATTAACTTTTCTGTATTCACCAGGATATGAGTGATCCAGTTAAGAGGCACCTGTGTAGACAAGTGTGCCCAGAGCCAAAACGCTGCTGTGAAGTTCCCATCACAGATATTTGCAAGACTGCACTCATAAAGTTTACTCTGCAGTCAACACTAGAGCAGAAAAGTTCTATTCCATGCCACCTTTACCTGCATAACTTTGGATTTCATTTTAGCCATCTAGCATGCATGGACCAAAAAAAAAAAAAAATTCAAAGTAATTTTAATTCTACCTGAATATATTTTCTTAGGACAAAATGTGAGCCCGTTGTCAGTCACTGGAGCTACCACCACAGTGTAGACATCCCCACAAGGTATCTTGGTGATATCACAGTGACTCAGACCCCAGCTGGGGGTACAGCTGAAATTGCCCTTTGAGCCATGTAAATCAGCAGTGTAGTTTATTGTTTCATCAGAAGCTCCCCAGAACACCCTGATGCCATTGTTGCTCAGTCTGTAGAGCTTCACCCCAGAAGGGCAGCAAGCACCTAAGAAAACAAGAAACATTAATGAGCAAATCTTGTGAACTTACACTGTATTACAAATTTGTAGAGTGCAGTTTAAACCAGATTACTATGATTACCAACATTTCAAGGAGAAAATTTTTATTGCACAAAGCAAAAATAATTTTTGAAGTGAACTAGGAGAGAAAAGTTTAATTTGTTTTATGGAGCTGGAGTTCAGTCATTGTTTTACATGTTGGAATATTGTTGCTCTCACCTGGTGTAAGACCTACCTTAGAATGCCCAGAATCCTTTTGAGATCTCTAAAACTTAATTATGCCATAGCATAATTTCAATTAAAAAACTGTTTCTGGAGCAATATTATTAGAACTTCTTTATATGGCCAGCTGATGGCTGTCATAAGAACAGGTCTTGATTATATGAAAATAAACTGAAGTGCATTTATTTAAAGAGGGAACTGCAGGTGTATTAGCTGTGTGTTGAATTTCAGCTGTGCTATTTTTATGAGAGGAACACCACACAAAGTACACTGTATATTGAGTGTTTTTCTTCCCAATTGCATTTGCTCTTCACGTACTGGAAGAATATCCCTGATAGGTGCAGCTGGATGTCAAACCCGTCTCACTAATGGCTCTCAGAGACACTGTATAGTTGGTGCCACATGTGATACATCCCAGGAGACAGTGGGTCTGAAGTGTGTGACACTTTGCCTGTCCTTTTGGAGACTCCAGTGTTGTTACATATGTCTGTGCACCCCTCCCAACAGACCAGCTGATATTGGTTACTGACTGTGCCACTTGAGTTAGTATCAGATCGTTAGGGCAACAAGGAGCTGAAAGAACAAAAAACAGAGAAGATAATTCTGTACCTGGAAAATAGAAGGTATTTGCAAGGTTGCAGGTAAAATAGTACATGATCAAGAGTAAACAAATGAAAAAGTGCATACTTTTCAGGCATGCTGAAAAATAGTTCACTCTGCTGGCAAGCCTCTAATAAACAGAATATCAATATAAGATCAATTTATCTCTAACTGTGGGTTAGAACCCTGGAATTATTATAAAATGATTGTTCAAGAAGATTCTAAAAATTACTAAGATTTTTCATCAGAGTATCAGAGTACATCTGTAGTTTAATTAAGCAGGGTCCATCTCTACCCCTCCAGTCATATATCTCTGTCCAGCTCTGCCTCTGTTTAAAGTCTCTTCCTCTACAATGTAAAATGACTGCAGCCAAACTGTTAAAAATAGACCCTAGTGTATATTAATCTCTGTACTGGGCCTGGGGATTGTCTGGAGAGGTGACAGAGGACAAAACCTGTTAGCAAATTAATAGCAGGAACTGTGGGTAGGATGTGCTTTAATCTGTTCTTTATACTTATTGGTTGACATGGACATTACCTCATTGCCTCTCATGGTAATACTAAATATCAAAATGCTGACGAGGAAGTTATGCATTACATTAGTGGCTTATGTTATTACATTTTAGTTAGCTGTGCCAGAAGATAATTGGTTGCACTAAGGCCTCTCATTCTGAGGCAACTGCCAAATGACCCTTCCTGGTCACACACAGAGATACAGACAGGTTTACGAAGAGAATATCCAGTAATACATAGTACAACGTGCACATACTGTAAATAAAAACCAGCCAAAAAATAGAGTCATAGAACTATTTTAATATTATGCTGCTAAGCATATGCACTTCCCCATACCTGTCTCTAAAGGGATACTGTAGCTTGGTAAGCTCTGTCCTGCTGGTGATCTTGCTATAGCACTTACAGAGAAAGCAGATCCACAGGGAAGATCCATTAGGGTACAGGAATTCCTGGTGCTTGTGCAATGCCAAAGTCCAGCCTCTCCTCTGGCAGTGACAACATATGTAGCTTCTTCCTTGTTAGGTTGCCACTGCACACTTATTACAGATAGACCTTCCTTTGAGATATTTTTAATTTTGGGACTGCAGGGAGCTGAAATATTTCAAATTGATAGTATTTAAACAGATTGCTTATGCATACTATGTAAGTTACACGTGAAAATTAAATTCCAATAAAAACTGACAAATTACTTTGGAAAAGTATATGATCTTTATATGCTTTACTCCTGGTGAGAATTTAGAAATTGTGACAGAACAGACAACGTAACGATTTCGTGTATAAATTGTAATTTTGATTTTCAAAATACTGGAGCTATCAGAAGCTTTCAATACAAATTTGATATAAATTCCCTTTTTAAAATGTATTCTTAAGGACTTTCAGTTTTGGAGTTGCTGGTTTTAAAAAAAAAATTATCAGTAAACTTAGTAAAACAGTTAAACAGTAACTTAGCACTCAAGTTTAAGTTTTTCATCCACCAATCACTGTGGTGTATAATAATGATTTCTTCAGCTAAAGGAAAATGAGTGATAACACTACCAGTCGCCACGTTCTGAGGCTCACACGAGGTGTTGCTGCCCCGGGCCTCGCTGAGCGCGTACACGGTGATGTTGTAGCGGGTGCTGCACTGCAGCGCCGACAGGGTGCAGGCCGTGGCCGTGTCCCTGCAGAGCACCACGCTGCTGCCGCCGGCCACTCGCGTCTCGTACAGGTCAGCGCCTCGCACAGGAGCCCAGGTGACCCGCAGCGTGTCGCTTGACATGAACACGGCCCGGAACTCACTGGGGCAACAAGGAGCTGCGAACAGAAAAGGCAGACACAGAAACCCCAGTGGGAGTGGAAAACTGGAAAATACGAGCCTTGTTTCATTTGTGTTTGTGCTTCATGTCTTCTCCCGAGGTGACCAGTACTGTGCAAACAGTCTAACGAATCCCAGACTTACTTCTTAAATTAATTCAGTACCACTCCTTCCAAATCGATAGAGGATATACTAGTGTTTAGGTCAGACACAGGAATTATGTATATCCTTGGTTTAAAATTCTAAAGGTCTAGAGGTTAAATAACAATGTTCTTCCTCATTTCCCATTGAACTTTTTTTTTTTTTTTCAAAGTATGAAAACTCCCTATGAGGATGTCGAAGGCTTTGGTACACTCTTGAAGTAAAACTAAAAAAAAAAAAAAAACCAAAAAAAACCAACCCAGACAAGACTATAGAGTTCAAATGTTATGCCAGGTCTGTGTGTTATTAATATGTCCTTGCCTGATGATTGTGAATTGTTAAACTGTTTTCACGTTTGTATGCATGTTGTTGCACTTCACTATGCAAGCTAAGTTTAATTGCAATGTGAATTGTTTCTTTTTCTCTGCCAACCTTTGTGTGTGCCCAAAACCTGAATAAAAATAGAATTTTAAGTCATTATCTTCCCATAAAAATGTCCAAACAGCTCTACCATAAATACAGTTAAAGGATCCCAATGAATTTGCAGGAATACATGGCTACTTACCAGTAGTGTAATTGAATACATCACCTAAAGGACTTTGCCCTGCCTTGTTATAAGCAAAGACACTAATGAAATAAGTGAAACCACAGTCTGACTGGAAATGGCATTGAGTATATGATGTGTTGCAGTGCACTTCCAAGCCATCATCACTCTTCACAAAAACCACATAATAATGACCCAAACTGACGCCAGACCATGACACCAGCAAGTGACCAGGTTCATCCTCCTCAATTGATATGTTTACTGGTGCACAAGGAACTAAAAA
>VXBU01010442.1:0-19908 GCA_013400315.1 Bombycilla garrulus | reverse complement strand
AAGAAAAAAAAGAAAAAAAATTCTCAATACAGTTCTTTTTTTTCTTTCTTGAAGTTATACTCTTGGGGAATAAAGGAAAAACGGGGATATATAGAATTATTCTGCTCAGCTTGAACAGTTGCTCTGTTTTGATCAAGGAAACAGCAGCTTAGCTGACTTTACAGAGGTTGCTCCTTATATTCAGATGACAAGCGGGTATGATTTTTGCAGAACAAAGTAGACGTTACCATCAAGGAGCCCTCTGAACAAAAAAAAAAGTGACATCAGGCAATATTTCAAAAGGAACTGGCACAGTGTGTGCTCACAAATAGTAGGTTTGGATGATAATTGGAATACTAGCATGAATAGCAGCTGGCATCCAAAAGCCTCTATATATGAAAACCCTTTATAATTTTGTATAAAATTTACTGGCTATGTCTGAGTAGAACTGTCCTTAGGTTTCCTTTCTGTTGGCATTCCAAAATGCCACATTAAACTGCAAAGTCCATGGCTTTTGTTTAAATAACATTTACTTTCTTTCTTGTTCAGTAAAGTGCAGCTTGCTGCTATTAGAATGAATATATATTCAGCTGAAGCAGTGTTGGCTGAGATTACAGCCCACAGCTCAAGAGGTGTCTTTTGCATAAGGCTCTCTCATCCTGTTAGATGCACCACAGATTGATCTCACATGATTGATCTCCTAACTCGTATCAAAAGTCAAAATGAGGTAGGTTAAATCAAATAACTAAATAAATAATGTTGTGTATTTCAAGTAGCATATAATAATAAGACATTGTTTAGATTTTGATTACATGGGCAGTTCATCTAACAGGTCAGGAAACAACAATCTGACATGGCAGTAGCTGAACTGAGCAAGCTCTTGTCGTAAATATGGTTGATGGCTTCTTAATTTATTCGGCTGAATGTGCTTTTGTTGACCCCCTTTCCAACTAAGAACTGGATGTGACCCAGAACAGTTCTGTGCTCAGAGGCAGTCCTTAATGCCATTTCCTCACAAATTTGTTCTACCACTGCAAGTTTTTGTCACAGAAATAAGAAGAATGTTTAGGCTCTTACCCCTGCAACAGAAAAGTATATGGCAAAGGTCAAAAGCAGAACTATTTGAGAATCACTTGTGAATTGCAATGGACCCATTTACATTGGAAATTAAAGAAGTAGATGTTTAAATGTTGTAAGCTACATAAGAATCAGTGACACATACTAGTTTTTAAGCTTACTGCATCAGTAGGTTCACTGGATCCAGCATCGTTGTATGCTGTGACAGACACATAATATTCAGAGCTGCACTGGAGGGAGGGCACCATGCAGGAGGCAGAAGATGTGTTACACCTCAGTTTCAGGAGTCCACTGGAGACTGTGACACTGTAAGTTAGAGCTCCTTCTGTTGGCATCCAAGAGATAATAGCTCTTAAAGCACCACTACTGAAAGCTACTTTAACATCCACTGGTGCATTAGGACCTATGGTATATCAATTTGGAACACATAGATATAACTTAGATTATGGCCTACAGACATGATCTCTTTCACAACTTGCAAACTAAACACATTTTTTTTTTTGGGGGGGTGCAAATCTTACTCTCATTCATGTTAAAATGACAGTTTAAAAAATAAATAGTTCTAGTTGACCACTGCTGAAACTCCCTGCTTATTTGAATATTTGCTTCTCACAATTAAAAAAACCCTCAGAATTAGTCTGAGCTTGTGTAACCCCTATCCAGACCTGTCCTAAGTACAACTTTAGTGAGAGTAAATGGTATCTTTGCCTCAGTAATGTTCACTAAACATAGCCATGTCATCTGAGCTTTCATAAACTTTGAGATGGGCCAAAAATATAATCTGAAAATCTACTCAATGTATCTTTGAAAAACATAATACAATTACACATACACATAAATACTTTCTGGAATATTGTTGCTGTGTTGTTTTTGGAATGCTGACTTGGTTTCAGAAAAGAAAATTTCTTACTTGTTCTTTGGTTATATGTGAAATCATCTCCAGGCATCCCATTGGCATTCCAGGCATAAGCCTTGATAGTATAGAGAGTTCCTGGATCTAGATTTGTAAATATCAAGGAGGTATTGGTGGTGTTCTGCTTCAGCATTCTGCCCAAACCATCTGATCTCATGAGTGACACAGAGAATCCAGCTGCCATATGCACAGCTTTCCAGCTCACTGCAATGGAGTCACAACTCGGAGAACGAACAGACAGAATCGGAGCAGCCAGGACTGGTGAGAAAGAACAAAATTATGCTTTTGGTTTTTCAGTAGTACAGTTTGAAAAGGCCAAACTTGAAATGAATATACAGAAAAAAAGCAATCACTAACCCTGAGAGGCAAATTCAGTGACAACAAAACCAGAAAAAATAAATTAATGCAAGATCAACAGAATAAATTTGGGAAGTGATTTGGTGCATCAATTATTGTATTGCACATTTTATGAAATGAACAAAAGTTGTAGAGAAAGTGTGAAGGGCTGCATGTGTTGAAAAATGAAAACCTCCAAGAAGATATTAAATTCCCTGTCCTCTAAGTTTCACATTGTCTTACTATTTTATACTTTTGGTTGTTTATTCATTTCTTCTATTCTTTAAAGTTATGCCTTTTGTTAAAGTAAAATACATTTATTCATAAAAATTCTAGTGAAACTCCCAGCTGAACTTTTACCTTACTGTACCGTCATAAAGTAAACCATTAATTCAGACTTTTTCCTGGTCATTAAGCCAGATGGGTGAATTCTAGTCCTCAAAAACTGAAAGAAGAATGTGATTGGTACAATTTAAAATAATGATTATAATAATTCAGGACTGGTACATGCATTAATGCTTTATGTTATAAAAACATTACAGAATTTGAAATAAGATTTTGAAAGTTCACCTGTTTTTACTTTTCTGAAAGGCGAAGGCTGGCTTTTTCCTCCTGAATTGATAGATCTGACAGTGATTCGGTACAAGGTAGCAGGCTTCAGTCCCGTCACTGTGCCTGGAGAATTTTTTACTAGAGTTTCAACAAAGGAATCTCCATCTTGTGCAGTCAGCATGTAATTAGTAGCCCCAGGTACTGCTCTCCATTCCACTGTGATACTGTTGCTAAGTTTTGAATAAGCTTGGTCAATAACAGGTATATCTGGAGCTACAATAGAAATAATGATAGACATACTGAAGTTAGAAAACACAGTCCTTGGGAATGCTGTGTGCTCTGAACATTTCACAAACTGTAGGACAAATAGTCTACACTTTCTATGAATGATTAAAATTTAAGTTAAATGGACTTTCAGTGAACATTAACAAAATACAGAGTCTTGTGATATTCTAGACCAAATTTAATCTTTTCATAAAAATACTCTAGTACTCTGAAATCACTGTTGTAAGACCATTATTTAACCTAGGTTGCACTGAGAGGCTCTCCTTTAAAAAAAATTAACTATTTTACTAACTAAAACTATATACAAAGCAATATATACAAAGAAGTGCATTTTTATACAAAGCAGTCTGAAATAGGATGCTGAACCATAGGCATTTCTATATCCAAGCAACATACAATAATCTAGTCTGGAAGGGATCACAGGAACTCACCTTGCTTAGAGCAGATATACTTAGGTATTCAATAACATGACAAATCAAATATTGTAACAATGCTTTGGTGTTATGCTCTGCCATTCAGAATGAGCTCTTGTGTACTGCAGACAAAAAACTAAGTATACAGTGTATTTATTAACCACAAGTAATTTATGATCAGAAATCAGGATTTTCACACTAAAAACAGCATTTATAAAACAATTACACACATTGCAAAGCTGCAAAACATTCACTGGAAGAGAAAAAAAGATAAAATGAAGGTACATCCCACATAAAATTAAGAAAAGGAATGTAGAAGTATTTGGGATGAAGTAGGTACCTCAAGGCAAACTCGTTCATAGCAAGACAGCTCATGTGGGATTTGGAGCACAGCTGCTCAGCTAAGTCCTAACATCTATGTGTTATATATTCTCCACATGACTGTTAGGCAAGACTTAGACCTCGATAAGGATTTCCTGCACACAAATGTTTATTAATTGTTACAAAAAACAATATTTTAAAACAAACTGAAAAGAAATATAGCGCAGTATTTTGCTCCAGGATTGTGAAAGACCCCTCTGCAAATGTTCTGTAGGCATGGTCAGACAGACTTCTGGGACCATTTTTACAAATGGGGCAAAAGAGGGTGTCTGACCATAACTGATAAGAAAGTGCTTGAGACTATGAGCAGATGTTAATGCTTAGTGAAGTAGCTGTGTATTAAATTCCAAAACTGATAATATTTGTGCATAGGAGATTGTGTGGTTTTTATTTTGTTTTTTTATTTGTTTATTTGTTTGGGGTGGTTTTGTTTGTTTGGTTTTTTGAGGAAGTGTGATAGAGTTTTCTTTTGATGTATCTTTTGGGTTTTTTTAAATTGTTAAAATATACAACAATTAATTAGTTGCAAATATGGGACAGTATGAATCTGATTTGTACCATAGCTATGTAATGAACAGCAGAATTTGTTCATCTGAGTGTTCTCCCTGGTTCACACTGTTATCAAGGCACAAGTCTGAATATTTGCGTTGGTGTCCAACAGAATTGTGACTCCTAAAAATGAGATTTAAAATTTATAAAGACATAAATGTAATTTTTTAAGCCTGAACCAAACATGAAAACAACTTCTGCTTATAAAGCTGCTAGAACTTACAGAATATTTTATTAAAAATCACAAGTGGATGTTCTCTTCAGAGTCATTCAAAAATAGGCAGGCAAAACCAAAATACCATTTTGAACATTTACCTGTGTTTGCTGAAAATACCTGAAAAGGAAGATGTAACAAAATTAGAAAGGGAGTGTGACATATTTTATTTTGAAAATTAAAAATCTAAGAATGTCAGTTACAACAAAGTAAAATATGTTTCTTAACACATTTTACTGATATTCTATATTTCCTCAAATTCTTTAAGCATGGGAAGAGTACACAACCAATGAGATTTGGTACAGGTATGCAGATTGTACTCCTTTCTGCATTTTCCCCTCTGAACCTGCCTATTAATCCCGATTGCAGTTGTTGACACACTTTGAAAGCATTTTTCCGTCATATGTAAACAGAGCAACACTGTGATACTAACGAAATACCAATGTGGAAGCGGATGTCTGACAGTGCTCCACCCTAACTTTTAGTTTACTTTTCCGAAGAAGACACTATCATCGCTAAAGTAGCTTTACAACAAGTAAGTCGCACTCACCATTTCTAGGCAGCTGAGAAGCACTCCAGTAAACGCCAGTGATTTACTTTTTGCACTGCACATGTTGTCAGAACTTCGCTCCAGCTTCTCGCTGGGGCGAGCTGAGGCCGATGGCCAGCGCTGCTCCCCAGCGGTGCTGACACTGTAGGCACACTCCCCGGGGGAGAGGAGGTCGCGCTGGGCTGGCCGCTCCTCCCTGCTGGGTCACAGCTGGACAGCGGCCACCAAAGCCTGGTGACACGGGGCCACCACAGCACCCGGCTTCTGGCCGCATGGCTGGTGGGGATCTCTTCCCTTCTGTTATAGGGTGTAGATTCTGTATGCCTTATACAAGACTGACAAAATAATTAAGCTAAATGAAATTTGCTCTTCGGCTCATTGTCTACTGCATTTTTGTCCGCTCACAAGGATCTTCTTTTCTGTCGGGAATGATGCCCTCGTACTCCCCTCTGAATGCCACACCGCCATACATCCTGGGAGCTAACTATTCTTCCTCATACCTGGCGTTGTGGAAAGAGAAAATCTCCTCGCATTTCTTCATATTTGTCCCAGATGCTGGTTCCCCTTTGAAAACACGACTTTATGTCTTCAAACTGTAACTTCTGACAGACGATTGTAGGTGTCAACAGCCGCTATCGTTTCCGTAGGCGGTTTTCTTAGCCGACAGTGTTTTCTTAGGTGGTTTACACGCACGTCAGCGGGAACCTGGGGGCCGTGTTCGTGAGGGAGCCCCGGTTTTCTCCCAGGGGGACCCAGGACCAGGGCGGGTTTCGGAAGCCACCCCGGCCAGGCGGTCTCCAGCTCCCCCCTGCTCCCCACACCTCGCCAGGAGCCGCCTCGAGGGCCGGGAGCGGCTCCGCCGTCCTGGGCTCACCTGAGCAGCAGGAGACTCCTTCCTCAGGGGGCGAACCCTCGTCACCGCGCACTTCCCCACTGGGAATTTCAGATCCCATGGCGGCATACGAGAAAGGCCTGGCTCCCGGAACGCCGGTCCGGGCTGCTAAGGGGCTGACCCCGGCCGGCAGGAGCCGCCCCGCCCGGGATCGGGCTGCGCCCTCCGCCGCCGCCCCTCAAGAGGGAGGGGGAAGGTAGCGCTGCCAGGCGGGGCTGGCAGCAAGATGGCGCCGGCGGTGCGGGGGCTGAAGAGCTTCGTGTGGCAGAGTGAGTGTGGGGCTCAATCCCCGGCTCCGTGGCGGGAGCGCCCTGGGGCCGTTCGGTGGGCGCGGGCCGGCCGGGAATCTCTGCCGCTGAGGCGCGGCTCCGCGTAGTTCCGTGTGTGGGCTCGGGGGTGTCTGCCCGCCGAGGTGGGCTCCGGGGCTGCTCCCGACGCGGCCGGAGCCGCGCTCCGTGTCGGGGCTGAGGCGGTCGAGCGGGGTTGGGGCTGGGGCCGGGCCCGGGCGGCTCCGGGCAGCCGGCGTCCGGCGGAGGCTGTGGGTGGCGGCTTCTGCCGGCTCTTACAGGTGCTGCGCCGTGGGAGGTGGCTGCCCCGGCTGGCGGCGTTGCCGCGGGTGTCCGCAGTGACGGCGCTGCAAAGAAACAGGCGCTTGTGCCCTTTTCCGAGATAAGGGTGAGCTCTGCAGGCTACTGACCGCCTGACGGGCTCTTGAAGAGCCTAAACCTAAGTCAGCTCTTCAAGCACTTCTATGTTACCTCCGACCTGCTACTTTTGGAGTGCTCCGGCGCCAGAAGGGGCTCTCCGCTCTCTCTCACGGAGCGGTACTTTGCACTTTGTGTTTGGCTTCACGGTTTTCGGTAAAAAAAGCTGAAGGTGTTCCCAGGTAGTCTTACAAATGACCTGCAGATTTTTATCTCCGTGTTTTGTAGCAGGTTCTGCTGCTGTTTGTTACAGAAAATGAAGTTGTAACTGCTCCCTTCCTTGCTGGAGTTGAAGGGCTTATAGTGTTTCAGGTAGTATGAGACCTTTGGGGAAGAGGAATTAGCAGCCACCTCACCCTGAGCTTAATTGTATTGAGGTTGTGACTCCATGAGCTGCTCAGCCAGCCTGGTGACTGTCACTGAAATGGGAAGGTCCTGTTGCCGTCTTGTTTTCATTTTCCTCCCCTGCTTCCACCTGAAAGCTGTTTGTTTGTTTCACTAGAAGTGAAAAGCAGACTGTCCCTTTGGAGTTCAGTCCTCAGTTGCTGGCACCTGTACCCTCCCTGTATGAATTAGATAACTTTGTTTAAAACTTAACCTTTAGAAATTCCCACTTTTGCTGCTTTGCTTATTGTGTTGTCTTGCCCTGTTGTTTGTTCTTGTGTCTCTCTCTGGTGTTGCCAGTGTGAGAAACAAAGATTAGAGTGAAGGTGAAGCAGTGTGAATAATAAAACAATTATATTGCAGGCTTAGTTAGGAGGAACTTCTGAAGTAAATGCTTTGTTAGTCAGCTGGTTCCTCTTGTCTTTCCAAGACTACAGCGACAATGAAAATTGATGAACTAAGTTTTAGACATTGTCTGGCACTTTTTGAATGTGTAATTGAAGGCCATAAACTGCTGCTTCCTAATGTTTCAGCAAAAGTTAGGGTTTTTATTAAGGCTGATTTGTCTGAAAATTGTGATGCTGATGCTCTATGTAGCAGCTTGTGTCACTGTGTATCTTGTTCCTACTCTCTAAAGAGCCGTAGAAGTTGCAGCTCTGGTGTGTGGAATTTAAGCAGAAGAGTGTGGAAAAGTTCACGTAAGTTTGTTGTCAGTTAAGCTCACAGTTACGAGGACAGAGAAAGCTACCTGTGTTTAGGAGACAGTAGTTCCTGTGGCTAAAATAATGAAATACAGAGAGCTGCTGTGTATAGTTAATCTCTAAATGAAGATCTTTCCATGAGGAATTCTGTCATTCAATTCTTTTTCACACTTTGTTTTGTAGATGTGTATAATAAGTGCTAGCCTAGCCAGAGATAGCTATATTAATTTTTGTAAATTATTCAGCATTTCTGCAATTCTCTTTTTTTGTAGCATTTGGTTAGCAGTCCTTTCTACAGGAAGTGTGTTATAAACAGGTCATTAATTTTGCCAGGGTGTGGTTTGCTGATTTTTTATTTTTTTTTCCCACACAGGGATCTGGCAGCCTCCTGTTGTGTATAGTTCTTTCCTAGAGTTCCTAGATTGTGGAGTAAAGATATTAAAAAAAAAAAAAAGCCTTTGTAAACTACTGAATGTATTCAAAAGAGAAGACAAAATCTGAGAAGGTAGTTAGGGTGTATGGTTGGTATAAAATCTGTGAGAAGAAAATGACAGCCTGGACAAAAATGGAGCACTAACTTGGGTTTGGTTTTGGTGTGTGGAGAATGCTTGCAGGAGAAAAATTATTTTGAGAGCCTGTAAACCAATGTGGGCCAATTATTTGGGTGAAGCAGCTGCAGGTTGAGGGCAAAATAAATACCAGTTGGAATAGTGCAGAGGCTGGTACACTGATAGCTTGGAATAAACTTTGATTTTACTATGGGAGAAAATGGACTTCTAATTTTTAATTGCAGAAATGAAGTTTAACACAACTGAATAATGCATTTGTATGTTCTGTTGTCTTTTATAGGCAAATAATGTAGAAAAAATAATAATATTTGAGATTTTGGGCAAGGTTGTTGGACACTCAGTTTATTAAAAGGAATTCTGTGTAATGCTAAAGACTAATTGGCAAGAGTGTTCTCAGAAAATTTGAATGTTAATAAAATTTTCACGTGGTAAAAAATTGTTATTACACCTGTGTACAGACCTAGAAATAGGCAGGGACAGTTTGTGGTGAAGAATTCTGTGCAGGTATTTATCAGTATAAATACCTGGGGGGTTTTATTTTTCTTTTTAGGGCTCTGAACACATGAGTCTAAATGGATGAATTATTTTTTTTCTTTCTTAGTAACAATTTGATTCCTCTAACAGGTAAACTATTTCTTCTTACAGAGCTGAAATCAGCAGTATTTGATGACTTTAGCAAAGAGGAAGAATGGAAGGTACAATTTTGTTAAAATTTTTGTAAGAATTCTGTCATCACTTGAACAAGAAATATGTATCGCTGAGTAGAGAACAAATATATAAAATTAATATCTGGCATTTTCACTTAAGATTGTATTCTGTCCAAGTAATAGGTTTTACTAACTCAGCTCTCTAGGTAATACATATTGAAAAATCTAGAGGCTAGTACAAGAAGAGTAAATGGTTAGTAGTCTTTTTTTTTATTAGTTGTGAAGAAAAATTAGAGACTGATTATCTTCACATTCCTTTTGAATTTCAAAAATTACACTGCATTGCAGTACATGTGGAGCAGGATTCAGCAATATATTTGTTAGAACTGCTTAAGCTATTAAACAGTTTTAAAATAAATACAGATATATTTGAGTAGGCCATGGGGCAAATTAGCAGGAATTCAAAAGACTTGTATCCAAGTGAAACTTTCAGAGTACTTTCTAGTATGAGTAGGGGGAGCAAAGCTCATATTTAAGATTGAGCTCATCTTTGGAAATCCTGCACACTAGGAGCTGCCTTCTGAGATTGATTTCACTGTGCAATGTTACTATATGCAGGTAATAAAAACCAGAGTAATAAAACAGTTTTAGCTTCAGACTTCTGTGGCAAGTTATTGAGGAAATGACGTGGGTTTATTATAGCTGATTAATTTACCTAAATACTTGTGTGTTTTTTAAAATATGTTTAGGTAATGCTTTTAGATGATTACACTACTAAATTGTTGTCACTATGCTGCAAAATGAGTGATCTACTGGCAGAGGGTATCACAGGTAAGCATAATTCTTATTAATACACCAATGGTAAGATCCTGGTAAGAAGAAGGGAAAGACTGAAATTGGTGAAATTGATAGTAACCTTGCAAGAAATAGTCTTTATTTGGTTGATGAAGACAAATGCTCATGGGATATTAAAATAGTAGACTTTTGGGCTTCTACAGTAATTAGTCAATTGTGATGGTTTATTTAAAATGAAAAAAACAAATGTTTCTCTGCCTGAAAGCTCAAATCCCCCTTTAAAATATTTTTTCTAAAAATTGCTCTAAAGGTGCAATATGATTTATTTGACTGGGTTTTTTTGGTGTTTTTTTGTGCCTTTTTTTTTCTTTGGTTGTTGTGGTGGTTTTTTGTTTGGGGTTTTTGGTGTTTTTTTGGGAGATGGGAATGGGTGTTTGTTTGTTGATGCCTATTTTTGAAACTGAAGCAGATTCCCAAGATGTTTGTGAACTAGTTTTAATTAGGTTTAGCTTTAGATTTTCAGAGAAGCTTGTGTAGGAGGGTGTTGTTTAGACTTGGTTATTTATTCCATGATACTATTCTTATTGCAGTTATTCAGCATAACATGATTACTCTGGAAATATAATAGAGCTGTATCAATTTTGCTTTTTGGTGTGTGTTTTAAATCATAAGAGCTACTTATCTTTTGTAAGAAACTTTTGGTGAGCATCTATCCTCTTCATCAAGAAGAAACCTTTTATTTTTGGTGAGCACACTGCTGAAAGAAACCTGTCATTCCACATCCAGATATCTGACATTACTTATCTTCCTTGTTCCTCCCCCACAAAATTTCTGAGGCACAAGAATCTCTCTGCATTCTCAAGCTAGTGTATTGTAACACTATACAGTAATGACTTTATTAAACAGAGAAAAACAAGACATGAGTGGAGCTGATTTGCTGAAAATGTCTTAATTTGTGCCTGCAATTATGTTGAAACAGAGTAATTGCCCAGGAAATAGGCGAACAAAGGACAGAAGAGGCTGTAGTCCAAAATGATGCCCTGCATATTTTCTCTCTCTCTCTCCTTCAGTGTGCTGGAAAAAGAACTATCTTGCCAAGAGAATTCCTACTGGGCCCCATAGTTGGAGTATGTTTGCATTGCTATTCTGTTGTAGAAGTGTAGGAGATCTAGGAGGAATTTAGTTGAGACTGAGAGTTGAGAAAGCCTTGTGGTAACCTTCTGTATATAAAATAACAAAGAAATGAATCAAGGCTCTTGGCAGAAGGTGCGTCCTTAGCTCTAATATTGTGGACAACTTGATTGCTGTTACTTTATTTTTTTCAACTCTGTATTAAAATATGTGCAGTGTTTTCCTTAAAGATGTATGATGTTCCTAATGATAGAAATGTAATATTTCTTACTTTATAGTGGTGGAAAATGTATATAAAAACCGTGAGCCTGTCCCACACATGAAGGCAATATATTTAATAATGCCCACCAAAAAGGTTAGTATTTTAAAGTGTGGCAAGATCTTTCAGATATAACCATATTTTAAAGTGTTCATTTACTGTGTACAGCTATGCAGTACTTAACTTCTACGTTTTCTGTGACATTTCTCTGTGTGATGCCTAATTTCCCAAGATGAAAAGACAATGTCCTGTCACCATGCAATGTTGCAAATGTGTACCTTGTGGTCAGTGTAGGCACTGTATCATTGCTTAGCAATTGTAACCTCACTGAAAGAGATGTTGTATCACATAACGATGCAATACATTTAAAATTGAATTCAAAGTAAAGGTTCTAATAGGAGATTACTGTTATTTCCCAAAAAATTCTTGAGAGAGTAAATTTCAGCACTGTTACGGGTGGAAAATGATGCAAGTGCTGTGATGTGCGTGCTTTCTGAAATGAGCTTGGTGCATGACTGACCATCTGTAATTGCTTGTTATTCTTCATCTGGAATTAAAAATCTTTAACTTCAGTGTTTTCTTATATGTTGAATTGCAGTATTCCTAAGTGGGACTTGGTAATAGGGCAGGATGAGAGGTGGCAGAAGCTTTTGCTGGTATGTGTAGAAAGGCAAAACACTGCTGTAATGCTGTTGTTTTGTTGGGTTTATTTTTTTTCCCTTATTTTCCTTGCCCCCATAAGTCTGTGGATGGACTGATTGACGACTTCATCACTAAATCATCCAGCAGATACAAAGCAGCATACGTGTATTTCACTGACTGTAAGTAAGCTTTTGGGTTGTAGTTTGGTAACTTTATATGGGTGAATAAGTAAGGTGGTCACTTCTCTCATCTGCAATTGAGTAAATGAAAAGTTTGGGCCCTGTTTCTTGCAAGAAGGTTTGAGACTGAAGTTATTAACCATATATCTGGGTTGCCAGGCTGTGGCCACTATGCTGTGTGGCAATAGTAATTTCTTTCACAATTACCAAACAGTCTTTATTGTTCTCCACTTCGGTTTTTAATTTAGGTAATGTAATTTTATTTTTAAGTATTCCAGTCTTCTCCCATGTTGGAGTATGGAGGAAGACAATTCAAGTCGAACTATGTTTCTCTACATAAACAAAATAGTACTAAAAACTTAATTGCATGAGGATTTTCTGCAAGAGCTGTGTTAGTAATTGGTTGCTTCAGGTAGTTCCTTCAGACCTGTGAGGCAGCTTTTTCCCTTCCCTGAAAGAAGGGGCCTATTTAGCCCTTGCATGCACGACATAATTGTGCAGCAGAGGCAGTTATTGGGAACGGGATTCATGTGGTGGCACATGGCCCTGCAGTCAGTCAGCGTGACTAAACTGGCACATAAAGAGGGGAAAACAAAAAACCCAAATGTGCTCAAGGCAGAGACTGAGGCGTGCCTGTCTTTGTGGACTGTGCCTATCTGCTACTGGATGTTCTCAAAGCACTATTAAATTACTATCCAAATTCTTGGTTTCTTGTTTAGTTTCATGCTGAAGCAGCAGTTTTTGTTCTGGAGAAGTACTGCTGTCTTGCTGTATGCTGCTTGGTTGAAGTGGGCAAGCTTTCTGTTTGAGTACTTGCCAAAGCTTTTCCTGTTGAGAGGAATAGCTTCTGAGTTAGAGAGATAACTGTCACTTCCAAGTCTGTAATATTCATGTCATTTGTATTCCTTAAATTCAGTTTCTAGACTGGAATGCGATGTAGCCTGGAAGTGTGGTGGAACACCTTGGAGATCTATAATTAATTTCCATATTTCTGTGTTTTGCTCTTAGATATGTACACATGATTTCTTTTTGTAGCTTGGGAAATGCTTTTTTTTCTCTCTGACATGACAAGAAATAGCAGAAACGTTTACTTTGATAAAATCAACATCCTTTGCAGCTGCAGTCTGCTAATGAGTGTTCAACAACCTTTAGCTTGCAAAAAGCCAGTATAAATGGAGCAGGGATGCTTCTCAAAAAAGATCTCATAAAAAAATATTGATTATGTGATCTGTTTCACTTTAGGAAGAGTAGGCAATGGTTTTTTTTTGTTTTATGGTTAATTGGGTCATAATTTAGAATTGTCTGCTCTGAATACTGTATGCTTTTAAGTGAGCTGACAGCTGAAATAGTACAAATTATTTATACTTAGTCTCTTTTTTCCCATAGTTTGTCCTGACAGCCTTTTCAATAAAATTAAGGCTTCATGTGCAAAATCGATAAAGAGATGCAAGGAGATCAGCATTTCCTTCTTCCCTTATGAGTCTCAGGTAGGTTGAATTCTTAACTTTAACAGTAGTCTGGAGGATTCTTTTCAAATGCTGCTAACCTTTTAGAAAACAATGAAATATAATGTAGCTTTTGACTGACAAACTCTGTGTGAGAGATTTCCAGTGCTTGCTTGTGCTTTTCAGATGAAGACAAATGCTCTTGTATTCAAAGGTTTACTCTTTGCACTTGATCTCTTTGCAAGACTTGGTGTCAGTTGCAGTAGGGAGGTTAAAGATGGAATCTGCTGCCTAAGAGCAGGCAAGTATTTTGGTTGGTGTTTAGAAAGAGTTTGTTATTGCTGATACTGAGGTTTTACTTTGATAAGTTGGGTAGGTTGATGCATAGGAGTAGGAGTAAGTAGGACTTGGTGAAAGTCAGGAAGGGAGAACAAATGGACTAAGAGAACTGAAAGGAAGTGAGATAAAAACTACTGCAACTTGACAGTCTTTTCACTGAGAGGACAGCATGGAGGTCCCATTTTTTCAATGATAGATCTATACAACCAGTGGAAACCGATGGGTGTTTTCCATGTGCAGCCACACAGTGGGTGTTGTGTTGAGAAATAATTCGTTGCTCATGCCCTTCATCAGACATAGAGAGGGGAAATACCTGCTGATACTCACGAAGAAAATGAAGCCTCCAAGCTCTGCCCAGTTCTGGGAGCTGGAGAACTAACCTGGGCTAACCATGAAAGCTTCCCATGTCAAACATTATCAACGTATCGAGGGTGACAACTCTAGTGTATACCAAGTGGCAGGTGAATGTAGAGGAATTGCTGCTAGCCCTGTCTCACTGTGGTGCAGTTTCCTGGTTTGAAGACACACTGTTTTTATTATAAAGGGTTCTTTATTAAATTGGTTGAGAATCCATCAGGGGATAATGAGTTTGGTGACCTGTTTGTTTGCTTTCCAATGAGGCTGATGTTTACAAGCTTTGTTTCAAGCTGATTTTGGGAATCCTTCCAAAGCTACTCTTCTGTAGCAAATGAAGCCTATGAAAATGTTGTGGTCCCAGTTTTCTGCAGGAATCACCGTGAAAGCGGAAATCAGGACTACTTTTCTGAAGTTGAAAATAAGCAGCACTTAGGCTGGGCAGCACTCTGCTTTTTTTTACTGTAGTTTTGTGTTCTCAGTATCTAGGGTTGTGAGAACCTTTTGAATCCTTAGCAGAGGAACAGTATTAACTGGTCTGTCTGCTTTCTGGGATGCTAAGAGTAAATAATCAGGCTGAGCTCTGGGCAAAGTCCAGGTGATTATCTACTGGAGAGAAGCAAACACCTTTATCTGGATGGATGTTCTTCTTTGGCTCTGTAGTTACAGAGTCCATCTGAAGCTAGACAAAATCCATTTATTGACAATGGGATTGTTCCCATGTTTGCATTCCATTTACAAAACCATTGAAAAAGCTTTTAATCTCTGTAGTACCAAGCTGCTTTAATCAAGATTTAATGCATTTAAAGAATTTCAGCTATTGAAGGTGAATTCTTCATATTACAAGAAGGTAAAATATGTAAAATTTTATTTTAAACAAATTTAACCTTGATACCTTCTATGATCATTCTGATTGCATTGTATGGCTCTGTACAGGACACTGACTGGTGTTTAGTTCCTTTCTTCCATCCATCCTAGATGCAATTTAAAAAATAGAGTAATTTAGATAGGAAGGTAAAAGGGAAAAAGTCTGAGAGCAAGAAGATGAGCTCAGCAGGGATAGAGGAATGAAGTGTGGGTTTGGGGTTTTTTTTCTCAAGTGTCCTATATATGACTTTTTCTTGCAGCATATAGTTTTAAATTATTAGCAAACTTTTTACCAGGTGTTCTGGCAATCTGTAAGTTAGGCCCTTTTGTTCTTGATTGTACTTTACGTAGGTATTTACTCTCAACATCCCAGATGCATTCTACCGTTGCTACAGTCCCACTCTGGAAAAGACAAAGGATAAAGATGCTGTACTGCAAGTCATGGCTGAACAAATTGTTACCTTATGTGCCACTCTGGATGAGAATCCAGGAGTACGATATAAAAGGTGGGGCAAAACTAGTGTTTTGTAGTAATTGCTTTCACTTCTAGGGCTTACCACATTATTTGGTCATAGCTTGAGGCTGCAGCATAGTTGGGTTTTTTTTCCTGTGGTTGTGGATTAAAAACAATTAATCCACAAGTCTGAAGTATGGAATGATAGGAATTTGGGAATTGTAGGTAGTAGAGCAGTGTTTTTCTGTGCACATGCATGTAACAGTACTTGCTCTTCCTTGTCTTGTTCTGAATGGTTTGTGACGCTGGTATATGCTGCATTCTTATATGCCAAATGCATAATCCTGTAACAGATCTGCTGCTGTTCAGCCATTTGCAGCTCTGCTTGGCACCAAGGAATTCAGAAATTGCTGTGGTACATGGGATCAGGGTTTCTTGTAGTAGAGATATTGAGAAGAATGCCTCTTTTGAGCTTTGAAAGGGATTTACTATCTTTGAAGTCAGAGTAGGTTCTAAAATTGTATTCAGGGACTGCATTCTTGGTGAAGTGGTGTCTTATTCTCTGCAACGTAACAAATAATTGCTTGACTGTTTTTTTCTGTTCTTTCTCTTTTTCTTTTTTTTTCTTTCTTGTTTCCCCTCTTTGAGTGAAACTTTAGGTGCTGGGCCATGTGCCCAGTCTTGGCTGAAGCTCTTTCTGCTGTGTGAATACCTGAAGCATTCAGAGTGAAATCATAATGTGAAAGTGAAAATATATTGGAAATACTTAGAATGGAGTTCAGAAACTTGCGAAAGCAGAGGCTCAATCTAGGTAGTTTTCTGTTTTAAAGGTAGCCTTTTAGTGTTCTGATGGAGAAATGTAAGTTATTTTTGCATGCTTCCTTTTTTTCCCCAGTGGACCATCTGAGAGAGCCAGCAAGCTTGCACAGCTTGTTGAGAAAGCTCTTGAAAACTACTACAAAACAGATGAGAGAAGCCAAATAAAGGTAGAATGTGTACTAAAATGTTTGATTTTATTTTTTGTAAGTCTTAGAAAAACATCTTTGGAATATTCTTCAACAATTAAGTTTTGCAAATATAGATCTTATTTAATAATAAAGGCAAGTAGTTGCCATTTAGTTGTTTTTGTGTATGAAAGCAATGGAGAGATAATTGTTGGAGTAAAGCTGTATTTGTGTGATCAAACTGATTTTATTTGAAAAATTAGCCCTCTGATAATGCAGGAGGCTGCTACAAACCTGAAGTCCAGTGGATAAATGTTGTTTTAATGTCACCTGCCGTAAGGCCATGTGTACAAGGAACTTCTTGCAGAATTGAAGTGTTTCCCCTGGATTTATTGTCCACAAAGATACAACTGTTCACATAAATAATGGTTTTGATCTGTCACTACAAATAAGGCCTCATTAGGGCAGCTGCTTAAACACCAAAGCATGAGGTAAACCATTCTGACTTCAACTTTGCAATTTGCTACAGAAATAAATGTACCTGCAGCTACTGCCACTTCACTGAATCCTGAAAGGAAACTTTCAGTTCAATGTTTGGAGGTCTTTTTCTGTATTGCAGCCCTATCTGATCTGCAATGCAAACAATGAAGTTATCTATTAAATCTCTGGACAGCTTTTTTTGGGTTGTGTTTTTTCTTTTACATTTTTTGTTCACTAGATGAATAAAGTTCAGATTTCTGAGTGTATTGCAGTGGGCTAAGAGCATTGCCTTAAAATTAGTATTTAAAACCATTGAATATATTTAAAATGTTCAAACACTTT
This sequence comes from Bombycilla garrulus, assembly GCA_013400315.1. NCBI lineage: Eukaryota > Metazoa > Chordata > Aves > Passeriformes > Bombycillidae > Bombycilla > Bombycilla garrulus. The sequence continues at coordinate 2,531 of VXBU01010442.1, read as the reverse complement.
TTTGGACCGTAGTACTGTGTTTTTCAGTTATTTTTCTAAAAATATCTGCAGTGCAGTGACTTAATGCAAATAGGTTTAACATGCATTAACTTTGTACTGTATGTCTTAACTTTGTGTTTGTTTGATGGCTTTCTAGGCTAAAACCCACTCCCAACTAATAATAATTGATCGTGGCTTTGACCCAGTATCAACTGTACTCCATGAGCTCACCTTCCAGGCAATGGCATATGATCTGCTGCCCATTGAAAATGATACTTACAAGCAAGTACTTAAAAAAAAAAAAAAGCTAAATAGTTTATTCTTGATTATAGAATCCCTGAAATTGTTTAGCTCAATTGCACCATGGCAATATTAGCTGCTTATATTGCATAATGGTTGCTTCACTTATTGTTAGTCTTTCCTCTTGGATTTTTAACTTCATATTTTTCTTGACTTCCTCCCTTAGGTGAGATTAGGTAGGATCTAATTGGCATTTTTGCTGAGTTTTGAGTCAAAAAAATTGCGTTTTTTAAGAACTAAGACCCTTGTACTACTCCTGAAGTAAAGCCTTGGGAGTGAACACTGAGGTTCTCTAGATTTTCTTGCATATTCTCAACGTTTTTTGGCATAACAAGATGAGCAATACTACTAACTGAATACCAAGAAAAGGCGAAGTTATTTCTCAGGAATGCTCATTTTTATAGGTCCAGTCATTTAATTTGTGTAGTTTTTAAAATTTACATGTTTTATTGTAAATACGCATTTAAATCAGTCACGTTCAGCTTATAACCACTGTTTGGAATGTGTAATGTTAATTTCCATGAGTTATGTGCTTTACTGTCAGATTGTTCTGACAACAAGGATTTTGGTAGGACTTTGCTTTCTGATGACCCACTACAGCAAAAGAGACCTGATAGCCTCATTGTTTAGCCAAGCAAAGAGGAATGTGTACCTTCAGTCAGAAGCACTGAGTGAAGATTTTAATAGAAAGTGTAGAGTTCTATGAATCTGGGTGTGATTGCTGTGTATAGAGATGTAGCAGAGTATGTTTCCTAGGTAGTCATAATCTGACTTTGATCATTAATCTTGTAATTTTTTTCATTCTTTTGCTTTCTGGCAATCTGCACTGTGTGAGTTTCTATAAATGTGAAAATATTATGTGGTGTGATTGATGTCTTGTTTTAGGTTTATTGCTGTTTATGGTGACATAATAGCTGTTCTGTAATGCTGGGCAGCAGTTTGTTTTGTATGTGAAGTACTTTGTCCTGCTTAGCATTTTGTTGGTGAATGTGACTTCATTTTCCTTTAGTTATAATGTCCTATAGTACACAGAGAAAACTGCACTTGGCAATTGCAGTCTGTATTACTTTGTGCAGTTTGCATTTGACACCTAAGGAAAGTTGACATTGAAAACTGAAGAGAAATTGAGGTGCATGTAAATGTGTGTTTGAAACTCTAGTTACTGTTGGTTTAAAAGAATGTCCAGAAGCTATTGTCCCAAAGAATATTTCTAAAATTTTTCTGTTGCTTCTATGTTAAAATATGTAACCTGTAAAAGCCTTCTGTAAATTCTCTTTTGTCAGGCAATAGCTTGGCTTATAGATCAAAATCTTTGTCCTTTACTGCTGTTACCACTTATATTGATTAAACTGTTACAAATAGTACTGTAATTACTGATGAGAACCAGAGGAAACCCAAACCCCAAATAATTGTCTGAATTTTCTCTTGGAAGATACAAAACGGAAGGCTCTGGTGGGAAGGAAAAGGAGGCAATTTTGGAGGAAGATGATGACCTGTGGGTGAAGATGCGGCACAAGCATATTGCAGATGTGATAGAGTATGTGAATAAATAAAAAGCCAGCTGGTTGGTTTCACTGAAAGTGAGGGTGCTTGAGCTATTTGTGGGAATATGGGCAGTAGTGAACAAGGCTTGCAGTAGAGATTGGATTCAGTTAAGTAATCAATGCCAGAAAGAAATTGTGTTTCAGAAATACAGTATGTATCCAGGCATGGAGTTATACTAATGCAACTTGCAATTCTTGAGGTAAATGGAAATCAGGCAATTTCCTGGCAAGTATTTTCAAATATTTTAAATCTGAAGGGATTATTTTGCATACAGTACTACCAAGCTGCTGCATCAAATGACATTATGAAGATATTGCAAATTGTATGTTTAATATTTCCTTGGTAAAAAAAAAATCATTCTTTTTTCTGACGATAACCTGTATTTCAGGCTTTTACTTTCATTCAGAGGTTCTTGTTGCACAGTGCTTTTAAGATTTTAAGAAAAGATTTAAGAGCTCATGTGCTGTTGCCTTTCATTATTTTCCTCTTCAGGGAACTACCAAAACTTCTGAAAGATGCTTCATCGAAAACAAAAGCAGCAGAAGGAAAGGTAAGTTGTTTGAGTTGAAGTATTGTTTTTCCTGGTATTTTAGTTATTTTCAACTGATCAAATCCATGTAACTCATTAATCTACTATAGATATTAAGGCTTTTCTCAACTGGAATTTTCAGGGTTGTGGTGGAAGCAAGGCTGCAACAAGAGGGGAA